>SCLH01001145.1:0-20616 GCA_004367855.1 Oikopleura vanhoeffeni | reverse complement strand
TCAATTTTCTGAACATAATGATTGAAATCAGTTATAACTAATCCTTTTATGAAATTTAAGGCATAGAAAAACACGCTTTTAAAAAGCAGTAACTTTTGAATTATTAGCTTCACGGTGCGCTAAAGTATGCAGATCCGATCAACATATCCGATCAGATCGAGACATTTTGTGATTGGAATGTGATCGGTTTCGGATCTGCTCGGAAGCACATTTCAAATTTGAAAGATCGATCGGTTCGGACCCGATTTTGAAAAAACGTGATCGGATGGGATCGGTTCGGTAAAAAACCCGATCTGATCGCTTTTGCTGGACCTGCTCGGTGTTTTCCGAAGCAGATAGTTAGCTCGGACGCCATTACCCCTGCGTGAAGTATGCCTTTTTTCAGACAAAATATCACTCTATTTTCAACCTCCACTGTTTGATTGTCGAGCAATCAGGAATCTTTAATAATTGTTAAAGATCTGTGATTTTGTTCAAATATAAAGAGTATTCACTATTTTGATTCTAGAAGTGTTTGTATTAAATATATTGGATTCAGAAAGCCCAAACTCGTCGTTTTTTCATGAGGGGTCACCCGGTAATATTACTAGCGGGTGTCCAACCAATCGAATTCTGGGCAAAAATCGACGCAGTTAGAATTAACGCTAACTATTACATGGGGCAAAAAACAAAAAAAAAAGATTAGTTTTCAATTTTTTTTTCTTGAGTTGTGAGTGATGCAAGAATAATCATGTCATGAATTATGACACGTTCTGACAATTTTTTGGCCAAAATTGGGGTTTATGATTTTAGTAGATAAAACTTTCAACGTTACATGATATTAAAACATAAGACATATAAAATAACATTCATATAAAGCAAAAATTAAAACACTCAATTATTACTAGCAAAAATTGGAAGTCTGGACTCCAGACTCTGAAGTTAAAATTGTGTGTGATAATTTGACGACTAGAATTTATTTTTCTCATAAAAAAAAGGGTTTAACTCTATTTTTGCTGGTTCAGTCTTTGTTCCCAGACTGGCATGCTATGGCACGCCCTAGCTGGTACAAATTCTCTGACTTGTACAAGGTTTTCGATGTGTTTTTTGAACGTCTACTTATATCGAAAATAATCCCTATTTGTCGAATTTTATCTGACGTCATGACGCGTCATACCTTTGAGACAGTGACCAATGAAATCACAGGATTCTCGAAGTGAGTTGACAATCGTGTGATCTCAAAGGTATGACGCCTGATAACATTCGACACATAGGGTAATTTCGATATAAAATATATTTATGACTAAAATTTTTTTAGGTCTAAACGCTGAATTTGACTGATCTCATAAATCCGATTCAAGGTAATCTAGTTAACGTAAACTTCTTGATATATAATTGTAATACTACCCAACTAAGAAGTCTCGTAGTAAGAAGAATATAAACATTGCAAAGATACCTTTTATTTAAAATGCCTTAAGTTTCAAACCTCGTTTTTGATTGGTCGATCTATGATCGTTCATAAAATCAAAATTTCCACTGAGGTGATCAATCACAAAGATGCTATGCCGTCCTAAGTCTTATGCATGATGCTAAAGACACACTCAATTATTGCAAATTTGATTGTTATCTGCATTAACGTAAGAAATTAACCACGTGAAGAGGACTGAGTCATATTACAAAACAGACAGAAATCAGCTCATTGACTACTAATCGATTTTAAATGTTTACAATGAATAAAATCAGTTGGAATGTCAACAAAAAATACGATTTTTGAATTAGTTGAAATTGAAATTTCCATTATCGTGACAATGATTAAACAAATAAACAGATAAACAAATAAAGTACAATATTTTGAAAACATGCATTCGATTTAATGCAAATCTCTACTGGAAATTATTTGTCCTAATTTATTTCTGACTATAAAACAAATATAAGTTTTTCAGAATTAATGGTCATTTTCGAAACCGCAAATGAATTATTTTTTCTTATCACTTTTTCTCAAATTGTCAGAGGCAAATGGAACAATGCCAATCATAGTCGACTTAGTGAAAAATGCTGCAAGGGACACAAATGGAAGCCGTGGCAAAAAACAAGCGAACGTGAATAACATTTTTCAAAAGTGTGGTTTCTATAGTTTATTCTTCGATGAAAATATGGAAAATTACCAAATTGGCTGGTGTATATATGGATTAACCGATCCTCCAGAGTACAGATTCCTGAATATTTGAAAAATGCGGAATCTGAGCAATTTGATCGTTGATCCTTTCAAATCTCACAATGAATCAGCCTATTCTACAATTCAAGATTTTTGATTGAGTGCTAGTACCCCGCGTTGTTTGTATCATTCAAATATTCGGGATCTGTCCTCTGAGGGTCTGTAATCCATATTTTCATACATGGCCACATTTTTAAAAAACAGGATCGAGTTCCCAATTTGCGGTAGGAACGGGAATGAGATTACAACTTTTACTTAGGTTGGTACCGGGACGCGATCATGGTTGTTAAGTTTTGAAGACCTTGGACCTGATAGGGCTTTGATCGAGAAAAACTTTTTTGGTTTCGCACGATCTGCCTAATTAATTGAAGTCTGAAATTATTGATGTCGTGACATTGTCGTTTCCTACCACGGAGTCTCAGTAGTAAACGGGTGTACACATTAACATTACTGTTATCAATTTTTCGGTTAAGGTTTAAAAAAAATGGTCTTAATTTTTGAGGCTCTAAGACTAAATTGGATAATCTTTTGCGAAAGCCTAACAATCTTAAATGACGGATGATGCCGCTTTAAGTTTAATCTACTAGGAGGATTTTCGGTTGACGGGTCCGAATTTTGGACCGGAACAAAGTCGGGTCGACTTTTTCCCACTACGGAAATAATATATGAAAAATATATATGTTTTTATGTATAAATTATGTATACATTAATTCATTTTATTAAAATTGAAAATTTTTAGATTTTTGTTTCGAATTGATGCATATTTTAAACAATATTATTGTTTAAATTTTTGTTATTTTTGATATAATTTTAAAATTGAATGAAGCTTAAGTTTTAAATCAACTTCCAATTTACTAATTAAATGACCTTAATTACTTTATATTTAGATTATTATATCGAAATACTCACTTAATTTTTGGTTTTCATTTTCTGAATTATTGTCACTTTATATCTTTTTACAAAAAGTATAAATGCTAAAACCGTTTCTTTTTATAGGCGCGTTTTCGCTCCCATCTAGTTTTTAGTGATTGTCTTGAGTATGATAATATGCAAGGGTGCTTGATATTGAGACCGCTGAATTTGATCTGTATGTTATCACTAACACAATCACTTAG
Source organism: Oikopleura vanhoeffeni (assembly GCA_004367855.1). Taxonomy (NCBI): domain Eukaryota; kingdom Metazoa; phylum Chordata; class Appendicularia; order Copelata; family Oikopleuridae; genus Oikopleura; species Oikopleura vanhoeffeni. Next base: position 17,307 of record SCLH01001145.1, on the reverse strand, counting down.
AAAACATTGGTGAGATTGGAATACGCGCTATAGTGAACGTTTTTGAGATGGACTTTCGTTGCAAAAAGGATATAAATTAATTTTTGTTATGGAATTTTATTTTTTTATCTTACATTCCTGATAGCTTCATTTTAAAGATATTTGGAAAAAAGTTTTTATGGTTAACCGTAATTTTGATTACCATTTCAAATATTCAAAAGTTACTTGTATTGAGAACAAAGATATTCAAGCGATAAAGTTGGATACAGTTCCTGAAGATTGCGAAAATTGGTTATCTACCTACATTATTGAGAACAAGACATATGATTCGACTTTTGACCCTCTATATTCCAGTTCTACCACGGATCTGAATAATAAATACTGAAAGGTTTGTGCATTGCTGGTGAGTCACCAATGGCGACGAAGATTTAAAACGCTGGAATTGACTTTTGTCGATTAAAGTTTGGCCAAAAAATGCCGTCAGAAAACTCGATCAATCAATTTGTAGAATTATATTAAGTTTGATAATAAAATATAATACTGATCGAAACACCCCTATGTACGTAACGTTGTAGGAAGTGTTTTTGTTTGGAAGACATATATTTAGAATATGGAAAATCAACCGTAAAGTATACGCTCTTGACGAATTTGTTGGTCCTATATTTTGATATGCAAGATGTGTAGGTGCAAATTAAGAAAAACGTGCTTTATATTCCAAGTACAAAAATACGATTTTAAACTAATTTGTATAGGATAAGTAGTTAGTTTTCTGCAGATGTAGAAAATGTAATCAAAATAGATTTCCGCCAATTGTATTAACAAGTTAAATATTGATCGTTGCTAATTTTTAAACACCTATAATTAATTCGGTTATGCTAACAATTTCGTTTAATTCAAACTATCAGTGTGAAAAGTCAAGTTCAGCAAAATATTCGAAATTTTTGAAATTCGGTGATCAAAACTAATTTATTTTTACCTTTTTTTTCAAATGTTAACTTGATTTCCGCCTTTTTTATTGGTGTAAAGATTTTTCGATCAAAATAAAACGGCGGAAATATGTAACTTGGAAAGAGGGAAAACTTAATGTTATTTTTTAGTTTTTCAACAATAGAATAATATCGATTAGTTTTATGGTTGATACGCAATTTCCCCCGTTCACACTTATTAAATTTCGGCAGCTGGCCCAGCTTGACCGAATATATGTCCGCTACCTTAGTGAACATTGGTGTGAATAGGGATATCCAACATCCCAAATATTTTATTTTAGTGTTAAATGTGGGAATAAAGGCATATCATCTGCACGAATTTCATTTCAAGTATATGAAAAGCTGGGACAAAGTAATTGTGACAAATAATAATAACCAAGAGCAGTTGGTTTCACTTTGTTTCAAATAATACAAGGAAACAAGCTGATCGATTTGGTATTGGAGGATAACTGTGCGCATTTCTTGATTGACGTAAAAGACAATACGCATGATTCCAGTACATGCTATCTAAAAACTGTTGCATCTAAAAAAATTCTGACCAACATTTATAAAAGTTCTTCTCGGAAATTAATAAGAACACTGTAGAACTTTCTGAACTCACACAAATATGATTAGTTTGAAAATGTTACATCGAAACGTTGTTTTTAATAAATTTTGAATTGATTTTGTTCAAATAGCTTGTTTTAGTTTACAAATTTGTAATTGTTTTCACGTTATACTTATATGTTAACCTGCGAAAAAGTTTGTGGAATACAAAAAACCTTTCATCTCAGATACTGTCTCCGATTTTAATTTTTCAACTTAATTGTTGAATAATGAAAAAATCGTATTTTATATCTTATTGGTATATAAATTTATGCAGAATTTCAGCGATATCTTTAATCAAGGGAGAACGAGCATCCTGAGTAAATGCAGCGAATTAATCCGAAAAGATTAGGCTGAGGTTTTCTTTGCGAAAAGTTTTTATTTTGTTCGGGATTGTGTCTCGGACTAGACTCTAGTCACTAGAGAGCGCCCACGATCAAACCTGACTTCTCTATTTTTGATATCTTGCCAACCCGAGACTCAAAATATTACACTGTATTTACAATTTGATTCTACAATGGGTATTCAAAGATATTTGGCTTCAGAAACCACCAAAATTGTCGGTTTTCATGAGGGGTAACCCGTCAATATGACATTAAAATATATTTTGAGTTGTTATGTGCCAAGAATAATCGTCCATGAATATTGACTAGTTCTGTCAATTTGTCGGCCATAAATTGTGGTTTATGATTCTAGTAGATAAAACTCTTAACGTACATGATAATAAATCATACGATGTGTCACAGAAATGTGCATGAGTCATAATGTACTCTGAGATTAATTAGGTATTTTGCGAAACTAACGGCTCGAAAACATTATATGTTTTCGTCCTCATTCCTTTTCGCGCTTCAGAGAATGAACTAATAAATAATGAAATAACAAAAACCACTTGTTATCGTTCGCATTGCCTAGAACCCGCATTAAACATTCTGATTAGTTGGTCCCCGGACCAACTGTTACAGTGTACCAGAAGTAAATTGGGCGTGCTTTCGGTAATATTTGATTTTTTTATTTGGAAAAAATATAGAGAAAAAAAATTTTAATCATTTTTTGGCAAAAATATTTTTTTGTGATATTTCGGATTGAAGGGTGATGCTATCACGTAAGGCCTCGCCAAAATTAACTGAAATAAAATTTCTAAAATTCTGACTCGTTCGGACCGAAATATTCAGGAAAAAAATTAAGCCTTGAGACAAAAAAAAAAGTGTTTCAGGCTGGCCTTATGATTGATTAATTTTTGAAAAAATAAATAAAAATGGCAAATCTTACTAATCTTATTTATGAGACAGTAGATTTTTTATGAAATATAAAGAAAATGCCAGGAAACTTCAGCAATTTTTTGTCTAAAATAAATCAAAATTGTGCCAAATATGGACTGATTTTGTAATGCTGAAGCAAAAATGGTACAAAAAAATGATTTTGCAACTAAATTAAAACCATAAAAAACCAATTTTTCACGAAACAATGGAAAACTTTTCCCTAATTAAAAAACTTAAATTTTTGAAAAAACCAAACCAGAAAATGAAAAGATTTTTTTTTAAATCTGCCTAATTTTAATGCCTAAACAATGGAATCCTTTTTCTCAAAAATAAGACTGGATCGGACAACGCCAAAAATTGGGAATCGATCTTTCAAAAAATGAGAGGGATAACGCCGGAAATTTTGGGCAAAATGAGCATAATTTAAAAAAGGAAGATGTTTCTGAAACTAATTTTAAAACAACTGTAGAATTAAAAAAAGTTCAAATTTAAATTTTATAAAATTGACTTACAGTCTAAAAAATATTTGTTTTCTATGGCGTTTATGTTATATTTTTTTCAAAAACTGGGTTTTGCCAAAAGCGACCCTCACAACCTCAAATTCGTTCGATTTGACAAAAATATGTCTCGAACTTCAAAAGTCCTAGATGTGAATCTGGGGGGAAGAGGCTATAGATTCAACATGACTTTGGAGTCTTGAATCTCACGTTTTAAATAAATACTAACCAACAAACTCCTGTTTCAGTAGGTGAAGTTTCAATGAAATGAAGATAAAAGTCGAAAAGAAAACAAACTACGAAACGCTCAAAATACATAACTAATCTGAGCTGTCAAGAGTGCATGAGTCATAATGTACTCTGAGATTAATTAGGTATTTTGCAAACTAACGCTTAAAACATTATATATTTTGTCCTCATTCTCCTTTTCGCGCTTCAGAGAATGAACTAATAAATAATGAAATAACAAAACAACTGGTTATTGTTCGCATTGCCTAGAACCCGCATGAAACATTCTGATTAGTTGGTCCCCGGACCAACTGTTACAGATGTATATATCTATGTAAAATACATTCAATATACACAGTATGTATATTAAGCAAAATTGTAAACACACAATTATTACTAGCAGAAATTGGAAGTCTTGGGTGAATAGAACACCCTAGTTGGTACAAATTCTCTGATTGGTTCAAGGTTTTCGATGTGTTTTTGAACGTACTTATATATTTATGACTGATTTTTGTTATGGCTCTATGCAAATTTCGGCTCATCTCATAAAATCTGCTCCCGGGTAACCTGATCACCGTGATCACTTTATTTGTAATACTCGTAGTAGAAATACTTATAACATCGCAAAATATGCCTTTTTAATTTAAAATGCCTTCAATTTCAAAACCTCGTTTTTGTAGGTCGATCTATGAGTCATAGACTATGACGTTCTACATGAAATAATAATATATCCTTTTCCCAACAGGACTCCATCTCAAAAACGTTTACTATCTCTATAGTGCGTGTTCGAATCCCACTAAAGTTGTCTTACTGATTTTCTTGAGTATAATGACCGCTAAATTTGATCGGTATGTAATCACTCAATAAATCACTCAGACAATCACTTAGACAACATTAGTGGGATTCGAACACGCGCTATAGAGATAGTAAACGTTTTTGAGATGGAGTTCCGTTGGGAAAAGGATGTTTTAAACAATGTGTTTCAGCGATTAAAAACAAACGACCACCTAAAATAGACGATTTAAAAACCATTTATGAGCATATCTAGGCAAAATTTAGTTGTTATATTGATGCTTTATTCTTCAACTTTTTGTTGTTCTGGATATCTTTAAGTACTTTGAATTCAATGAAACTTTAGTTTTAAAACAACTTCCTTAATTTCTAAAAATTATTATTAAATTATTAATTTTTAATCGAAATTCTCACTTATTTTTTGTTTTCAACTTGTAAATTAATTCATTTTATATATATTATTTCTTGTTATGAAATTTTATTTTTAAATCTCAAATTTTCATTAGCTTCATTTTAGATAAATATTTGAAATAATTTTTTTCGGTTAACCGTAATTTTGATAATCATTTGACGATTCATGTGATACTAAAAATAATATATCACTAAAAATAAAGCGGACATTTTTTTTCAACCAATACGAAAATAATAAAAAAGGTTTGTCGAAGACTTTTGCAGAAAATTCGCGTTCAAGTTATATTTGACTTGCTTTTCTTTTAAAATTATAAGTGATAAGCATTACTGAAGCTTGAAACCAAAATGGAACAGTTTTTAGATCAAAAAGACTGATTCTCGTCGCCATCGATTTTTAAAACTGATTAATAGCCCAATTTTGCCGAATTTGTAGTTGTCCCTGGAATAAAAAGATACTGTTACTGCAATTCAGACAGGTTTTGCGAACTGACTCCTGCGCACTTGACTTTTATGCTCGTTTTTTTAATATATTTAATGCCAAATTTAAAGATGCACATACCTGTAGTAGTTGCTGATGTAAATCCTAAAAAGTGACAATTACACGGACAACAAAAATTATGCAAACAGATTATCTAACAGAAATTATGTAACTAAAATCTCAAGAGAAAATAACACATACTGTAATCTTTTGATGCTGGATTTTTGAAAAATATGTAGTTCCAAAGCGATTCTCGGGATTATCTTTCATTTTGAATCCGAAATTACAGTTTTAAAGAAAAATAATTGAAAATTTTTTCGGAATATTCTGAAAATATTTGGAATTATTGCTCTGCACCGCTTTTTCTCTTGGAATGAAACAAATGGCTCACATGAAAATCAGAGCTCAATCAAAGTCCAGAAATCGTTTGCACCAGAGAAAAGTTCTTTATGAGCAATTGTTCATCGTTTTCTTCAAATTTGTAAAACTGAGACTTTCAAATTTATCAAAAATGGTTGGTCTACAAGTTGGTGTATAGAATCTGTTTTTTATTCAGTGTGCAGAGAAAATAATTGTTTTGTACAAGTGATCGGTATGGAATTTAAACAGTCTGAAATAAGAAAACGGCACTTTTGAGCTACAGTGGTTGACCACTTAAAGCCCTCCTACCGCTTTTGCCAAAAAGGGGGGGTATAAGTGGTCAAATGGGCACTTTTTTCAAATACTTCGGAATTTCTAAAATGGGTCTCAAATCAAGGCTCCGACACATTTGGGTAATTATGACAATCATAAGAGTTGATAATGCAAAATCGAAACGTTTTTGTAGTACAATAGCGAACTATGATAAGTTGAGGTAAGATATTTAATACAAAATTAAGGTCAAACAAGATAGATACGAACGTCAAAATAAATTTAAGACCTTTTTCTTTTGAGACATTTACACTCATTCTTTAACTACGAGTCAAATGAAGGTCTGGGCAAATACGACTGTTAGAATTATTTCGATTTGCGAATGATTCCGTTTGCATGAATTTTTGTGACATTCAATGAGAAGGGAGACAATGGTGCAATGATAAATGGTTTCCGGGGCAGTTTGTCGACGGAATCGTCCTAAATGACGCCATACGTGTACGTTTCAAAACGCCGGAAATGCTTTAAATTCATCATTATATACTGAATAAATTGCGTACAGCCCAGTTGGGTGATAGTAGATTCATTATTCGCTAGGGAATGCTTAGGCGGATAATAGCGCCTGTATTAAAACTCGGCTATCTGAAAAAATTATCAGAAAAATTTCTTTTTATCAAAAGTTTCGAAATTATTGTTGCGTGATACGAAGTGCGTATAATAATTTCAGTTGAACTTATTCGCATGAAAAATGTATCCGGTTCAGCAAATCAGAATTTAAATTTTTTGTGACCCGTTTTGAGCTTCTCGAATCATATCGAAAATCCTGCCTGGTATGCTTACCCTTGGAAGCTCCACAAATTGTTTATTGGCAGAGGCTCCTGCCCCACTAAAGTGGGGCGACTTTGAGCCTTCATTACGGATTAACCTACAATTTTATAAGCGAGGTAATTAATTAGATTTTAAATTTTTATCTAAATCGGCCGAAACATAAGCTGCAAAGATTGGCTTTTGATCACTTACTTCTCATGAAAAACAGGAATATTTTTCAAAACATTTCTTCAATATTCGCACTCATTAGAGACCTTGGCTTTCACACTTTTTTTGATTTCAATCATATTCGCCCGTTTCTCATAAATAGACGATTAGCAGCGCGAGTGATCAAATAAAGTTATAAACAACGTTTGTTATAATATTAAACCGCTAAGACTTCGAAATATAATCTCGGCGTAAGCCAACTTTGAATCAGTGTTGCCGTAGCTTTCATTTGAACTACTTTCGAAAAAATCGAAGAGCAATTTTTTCCGAATACTCTCAAAAATTGAAAAATCACTCCAAAAAAATAAAAAGAGTTCCGATTGGAAATTTTTTTTGAAAGATACTCAAAAGACTTTCCTAAAAACTCAGTTCTCAGATTTTATCTATCGTTTAAACGTTTGATCAGCACGCATTTAGAGTTTTTTTGAGGAGAAATTCTCTAAAAAAGTAAGAATAAAATAATTTTGAAACGAGAAGTCCTAGAAAATTTTAACTGCCATTTTTGAATTCCCGTGGCAAACTCTAATGTTGGGTTTGATCAAAAAAATTTCCAGGACTTTTTTTCATCCGGATTCAGCGATTCAAATTTTCAGCACCACAAAGTGGTGCTGAGCTTCATAGGGTTAAACAGAAAGTTAATAAGTCCAAAGCATTTAGTTTAACATAACGGTTCTTGTTCTAAAGTGTTTTTAATAACCTTTCAACATATTAACATTGCTTCACACCAAGTATGCCTTACCTAACTGAATGTTCAACAAATCTTTTTAATAAAGTTCTAAATTATGAAAAAGTCGTCGATTTTTGCAGTGACGTCAACATAAGAAATACAGTTATTTCATTGGTCACTTTTCGAGAATCCAGTCATGTCATTCCACTTCAATTTCTGTGACGTCATGTGAAAATCGACCGACTAGGCAGAATTTCGATATAGTTGACAATTTCGCTTTAACCTCACGCCTACGTAACCAATAAGGGCCAAAAACATCAAAAAACGAGGGTGTTTATATGGGGGTTATTAGCAGCGATGTGCAATTGGGTACAGTTCTTTGGAGTGATTTTTGAAGAAAAAAAATGTGAAAAATTTTTTATTTATTGTTATCTAAAATGAAAGTGTTCCATACTTGCAAACAGTTTATATTTAAATTTTACACACTTAGTATCTGAAAAATATATAAAAACTCACTGTTTCATTACATACTCCATTCGTCCCAACTTTGACCTGATGTGGTTTTTTTTAAAGGCGATATTATAGAACTCAGAATTGTCGGCGTGTTATGCGCTATTTGGAGAATCATATCACATGCAAAAAATTGCTTAAATATGAAAGTTTTTTTGCCAGAAAAAATAGAGAAAACAAGCTTTTAGAAAAAAATTGACCTCAATTGAGTTTGAAATAATAAAAAAATGTCATTGACGTTTAAAAGTTAAGTAGCCTTATTACACCCGCAGTTTTGAATCAGTTTTTTATAAAAATAAAAAATTTTTAATAAATGCGTCCAAGAGGGCACAAACTCCGGTCTTAACAAGTGTTTAAATTTGAGTTCAAAGTTCAGAAACGATATTTACTTGACCCTTGCAATCAGTGAATATACGAAACAATCATAGATCCCAGCAAATTTTCACAAGTGATTCGGCCTGATTGTTACATGAGATTTCAAAAAACTACGAATATTGGACTTATTTGAGGAAAATTTTTTTTCATATATTTCTAAAGAGGGTCGACAACAAAAGACAAAGAAAACTATTCAATCGAGTTTTCAACACAGCAAGTCGAATATGAGACATGCATCGAAAAAAGTAAAGTGCTATTTTTTTCCGTTTTTATGCACAGGATTCATAAATATATCAGAAAAATTTTGGACGAAAAATGCTTAAAGATTTCATATATGCTTTGGAATTCTCGAAAATTTTACGAATTATAAAATAAAAGTGAAACTCCAAATCGTTTCTGTAACAATAGATAAAAAATGATTTAATGGAGCTGATACACATTTATCTGGTTCAGCAACGATAATAAGCAACAAGAAAATAAACCACAACTGAATTATTTTCGTACGTTTAAATTGACGTCCAGTTCTGCCGACATCTCGCTCTACCCCCTTAGAGGGGTTCTATAGTCGCCTATAATCTTTGTGATATAAATCCAATTGACTGGAATTTTTACCAAATGATCTCTCGCGTATCCTGTTTAATTATATAAAGAGGATAAAATCATTTCAGAAATTTAATAGTTGGATTTTTCTTCCATGAAATTCGAAAGAAGCTATTTGAAGTATATCAATTACGGGGGCCCTGGACCTGTTTACTAGTTTTAAGGTCCAATTGTGTTTTTATTTAATCGGCTTGAAAAACAATCATCCGATAACATCTGAGAAAGCTCAAAATCTGAGCACAATAACTTGTGGAAATAAATAAAAGACATAGCTTCATCGATCAATTTATTTTTATCTTTATCTCAGATTAACTCGAAATTGTCAAAGTTACTAGTTTTCGTTAAAAATGTTCTTTTCTGTGCGCTTGCGATGGTAACAAGCGTCGGATTCGGAACCAATTTATAAATCAATTATTAGACGCAGATATTTGTGCCTGTTTGAGCTATCTTAAAGGAATTGCAATCGGATATGTAGCTAAAGCTGAATAGTAAATAACAATTTTAGACATAAAATGCTAGTAACAAAGGAAGCCAGAGCCCCCGTAAGTCGATAATCGGCAAGTCGTATCTTTGCTAACTAAGTGAGCGGAAGGTCTGATTTACGATTTTGAACCAACCGTGCGTTGTTTAGCTCAAAAAACTAAAAAAATCGTGAAAAAAGCAAAAAGGGTGAAAATAAAAAATGTTTCTGCTTTCGCGCTCGAACGCGTTACAATATGTTGCGTTATAGTTGTATAAATCGGTTCCAACTTAAAAATCGTTGGACGCTGAAAATGTCATACGATGACAGTGAGGTCAAAAATAAATTTTCAAAATCGACTCCACTGGATTAAAAAAATGAAATCGGTACATCAGGCATAACATGTGTTACAATGATTTAACGAAGAAACCATAGTGCATCGGAAATGAGTTTGCCATGTTGCATGAAAAAAAATACAACTTTCCGGCCAAGAAATAGCAAAAACAGTCCTCTTCGCCACTTGATACGCTTTTTAGGAGAAAATAAAAAAAAGAATAACTGTTTTTTCCGCCGTTGTAATTTCGCAGATATGTCAAACTTTGAAACATTTCCTAAATAGAGTGAAAAAAAGATACAGCTTTTTCATAGAAATCTTTTTTATCTCCTGGTTAACCTTATTACCGTTGGTAACATGCCTCTTCAAAAATAGATTCAAAACGTCTCCAGAGATTACGAACTAATTTATCAGAATGTGATATTCACTTCCTATGTTATGCCGAGGAGAAATAAGCCATTCAAAATGTCCATTTGCACCTATAGAACCCTTTAGTGACCCAAATCTTCAAATGACTGCAACTCAACAAAGCTCTCAATTCACTTGGTTGCATTTGGTCAAATTTTGTCACTAAAGCACACTGCCAAAGAATACGAAACAAGCTGAAAAATCGTGTTCGACCAAAGTTTGGTCACCAACACACAAAAAATAACCACAGTGAAAATTCCAAGACGAAAAAGTATATTTTTATTCCACCTCATAGCTTTGAAGTAATAAATTACTGGATTAATTGCCGAATTAGTCCATCCAAGCCATATTGAAGCGCTAAATAAAATTTGAAAGGCTTCTTGCTCGGAAATCGATCTCATCATGTGCATAATCACAAAAGGTAGCCAGCACAATAAAAAACTTAAACTAATTAAGGGGTCATAAAATTGATATAAGGTTTGACCAATCATGACACTTCGTGCAAAGAAGTAGCTGAACTCGCTAACGCCCATATGTTCATTATTCCTCATTATATTCTGGAGTTGTTAGGTCCGATGTTTAAAGGAATCAGTTTTTTCTCAGAATATTTGTTCGTCAACATTCACCATTCGTCACTAAAGTTTTTCGTCAAAACTCTTTATGTCAAAATTTTTCCAGGCAAAAACTTTTTCGTTCAATTTTTTTTTCGTCAAAGTTATTCTCGTCAAAAATATTAACGTCAACTTGATAACGCCGTCAAGATGACATTTGTATGTTTTTCGTAATTTGGAATCAAGAAAATTATATAACCATAGAAACCTTGAAAATTATTTTTTAAATGTTAAATTAAAAACAAGTACTAAACAAACTTAGATTGTCTCATCACCATACCACACTTTGCTTAAGATCTCAGCCCTTTGTGGTAACTTAGTGCAAAATGGTAGTGGGTTAAGCTAGTTCGGCCAGGCTGATCGTTACCTCACCAGTGTGGGCCGAGATCTTTAAGCAAATTGTGAAAGGGGGATATTATGCTATCAATTGAGTCCTGCTTGATTAGGATTGAATTGCCGCGACGTTGAGCCAACACACTGTCTGGTGTAGTCGCCCCAATTCTCGTTGATTGATAAACTTTCCAGATCTGAATTTTCATTTTGGTTTTTCGACAGAGCGCGTATTTTGCACCGGCAGTGGAAAATCAAATATTTTTGTGTCAAATCGTTTCAAAAATTCACTGTCTTTCACCGATGTCACCTCGAAAGTAATTAATTTAGTTATCCGGGCATATAGAATTATCTCGTATATGGCTATTGATATATAAATTATTCTTATATAATAAAATTTCATTTTATTTGTATCATTGATTAGTGTGGACGCGATCGAGCCAAGTGCAGAAATAATGAAAGTTTTTCATATCATGTTGAAAAATGCCTGGATGGTGGGTAATCCACCAGGAGAAGAAAAGTTCCATATAAACTTTTTTTCATTTAACTCCTAGTCTGTATGTTATGGCGTTTTTCTTATGCGTTTTTCTTAAAAGAATATTGACTTTGCATTGCATTCTAGAAATATTGATGGAGGTTATAGCATAAGAACATTATTTATCAATGTTCCTTTTACACTTTACGGGCATATTTGGTATAAACAAGATATATATACAGTATGTGTTTTTTTTGAGGGAAAATGATCAAGTGGACGGGACATTGTCTATATTTGGGAGAATTCTCCCGAATGTTACTTTTTGTTTCCGCGAGAATAAAAGAACAACTATCTATGTTCTTGGGACAAATCTCATTTTTTTATTTCAGAAGCATTGAAAAATTGGAAGTTTTTCATCAAAAAAATGTCTTTTGACTCAAATGTCGTAGAACTTTGATTGAATGATCCACAGTGTGTTCTACTATGTACTTAGTTACACCTTGCAAACCACATTCAAGATCAGAACGTTCATGAATTGTTCTATTAAGGCTTTTAAAAGGCAAATTTTTTAACTCGCTAAAATGCGATTCTTTTGATTGGATGGTGTAAACAGGCAACACGGATTATAGCATTTCAGGAAAGCTCATTATACAATAAATGAACAGCATTTTTTGAAAGTTGATTGTAATTGTTTAAATATTGGCCTTCAAATCAAGTAAATTTCATTGCAGGTTTTTAATCATATGAATGCATTCTCTCAAAACGCAAGCAAAGTTCAAAAATTGATATATCCCATGCCTTTTTCCCGTTTTTGTTATGTTCAAATGACTCAACTACAAGAAATAAAAAACACCACCGATGGTTTTCTGCTATACCTCAAGGAAAAGGATTTTTTTCGAAATAAACGTTTTTTACAGTTTTTTTTCGATTTTCAACGCTCAAAAAAACATGTTTTCGCGCATAATTTCAGAATTCCAGATTATAAACATTGATCGGAAATTTTATTGCGCATATGATCCCCTTTTCAAAATGACCCAAATTACAATTTTGATTTCAGCCAATCAGGAAGAAGGACCAAAAATTAAAAAAAAAAATTTTTGGAAAAAAATACTACCCAGTTTCTCAGATTCCCCCCCAAATTGCTTTAACACGGAAATGCTTCAATCGCGTCCACCCTATGTATCATAATTATAAGACGATTCTTAAGGTTTGACTTAACCTACAGTCAAGTTTTGATCAAATAACACTCATTCAATTATAAGAACAGAAACTGGTGTTGTATAACAGCTAATCGGGCTATTTTATGAACTTTATACAACTTAATTGAACTCGCGCTTATAATTTGATCTGATCACACGTGCATGATTGAAATAAAGCCAAAACATGTTATATGACCTTTCATTGGTGTTATATAATATATATTTTCATTCTTGATAATTACCAAAAATCCCATGTATTTCTATTAACTCACTGAGAAAAAAACCCATAAATAGACTCAATTACTCCAACTGATTCTTTGGAAATCACTCTTTCAAGAAATTGAAATCATTTCGAGAGTTTTAAGTTCTCTAAGTTATTTCAATTAGTCTGATACAATTATAAATGATAAAATAATTTTTTATAACGCTATAAATCAATTTAAAAGATAATCTGAGATTATTAATCTTACACAAAAATTTGTTTTATTATGATTTTTGATTTCAAACGTACTTTGGAGGGTTATAAATTGTCCGATTTGATCTTTGTCTGTCGCGCTGGAGAACATTGACTCCTAAAATGAGAATTCCAGCATTTGAAAAAATTATCACAATCCCAGGAAAAATAAATGAAACAAAACAAGAAAATATTGTAAATTCTTTGGAAAAAGTCGCAACACAAATACTTCTTCCATTTATGTCAATAAGAGGGATTTCTTCTGTCGAAAATTTAAACGAGCCGATAGATAACAAAGCTGAAAGTGTCCAAATTGCTTAAATAGTGAAAAATTATTGCGTCATAATCTTGGCATGAAAACTGTTAACACTTATGCAACTTTTTCATAAATCGCGCTGAGATTTATAAACTGCGGCTATAACCCAGTTTCAAAAATAAATAGGTTTTAAGCCAAATTTTTTGTTGCGTATATCCAGGAATAAGTAATCAAATACTTACAAAAATCAACCTAAAATCTTATTTATCGCAAGACAAAAACCGCAAAGACTAATTAAAAACATCTGCCACTGTATAACATAATGTTATTAACATTGGTATTAAGACACCCAGGTTGGATATAGATCTTTTGAGGGTTTGTGCACTGAACTTATAAATTATAAAAACATAACTCCAGAAAATAAGAAATCGCAAACTGAGAATCTGCATTCAAGCAAAAGCTCACAACCTTGTTAGCATGAAATACTGTATTTGTTTATTATTTGAAGCTTTTAAAAAGGTTCAAATTTAATTCATAAGTTGATAAGTCTATATCTTGCATAGTATAGGATCATTCAAAACTATACTGATTCAGAATGATCCTGTTCTATGCAAAATATAGACTAATCAAATTATGAATTAAATTTGAACCTTTTAGAACTTTCAAATAATAAACAAATGTTGTATTTTATGCAAACAAGGTTGTGGGCTTTTGCTTGAATTTTTGCGGATTCTTGGTTTGTGGATACTGTATAAGTTATACGTAGTCAGGATGAGTTATACTGTATAACTTATACAGTATATGATATAATAATATAAAAAAGGCGAGGCGGAGCCTTGCCTTTTTTATAGTTTATATCAATAGTTGACTTGACAAAATTCTTCTTTTCCCACAAATTTTTGGCTTCTTCAACTTTGTCCGATGGAGTCAAGACCTTAAGGTGGGCGCTAAAAAGTTAACACCTTTTCGAGGGGTATCCAAACCGNCCCCCTGTAATTTATTATAAATTTATCAAGATTATGGGCAAATCGAAAAAAATTGCCATAGAAAATTACCAAAAATTTCAGAGTGTTGCCCATTGGTCTCATAGGTCTGAAAAAATCAAATCTGCGAAAAAGTGTTGCCCATTGGTCTCACTGTTGCCCATTGGTCACTGTTGCCCATTGGTCTCACCCACTGTATATACAGTATATCTTTACTATAAACATGTATCTTACTTATATAACTTATACTGTATAACTGATAATTTGAAAACTTAAATTAGTGGTAACGTTTTCGTCTTTAATCATTTTCAACTATTCTGATAATAAGAAAATTTCGCGCAGAAATAATTAACGGAAAACTTTTAATTTTGAGTTTAGAATTATGTGATCAGAAAACAAGAGTGAGAAAATTTTGATAACAGATTATATTGATCTTCACCCCGTGTGTGGTCTTGATTTTTGACTAAGTAGGCCTGATTTTAATCTCGGCGGGATAATGCAATGAGCCAATTCCTAAGCTTGTGGAAATTATTGATCAAATCATTGGTTAAAATTTTCAATATATCATTAGTGAAATCGGGTCTCATTAATGACAATCGGTTTCAACTCAGAAACTTAAGCTGAAAAATTTACCAAAAAAACTTACAAATAATAGTTATTGAAGCAAATTTGTCGCAGTACCATTTTGGGGGTATGGGCGTGATACAAATCAAAAGGCGATCCATTGATATAATCATCAGTGACATGCAAGAAGCAGTACAACATGTCACATCCAGGGCAACATAAGCAACACACGGAAAATATTCAGGCCAACTTTTAGCAAGTTATACAAATAATATTAAAATTTTTATCAATATAAACTCTATAGATAAGAAGTTAAAGTGGGTACAACTTTTTTGCTTTTTATTATATTTATTTATCATTTTTAATAAGAGCAAATTTCCACAAAAAAGTAATCCTATAATTTCTTAAGGTTCGGCATGTCACGGTTGAATCGAATCGAAAACGATATCCGATCGAAATCTTTAAGAAGGCAAATGGTTCGGGCCTCGTGATGGCCCTCGTCCATTTTCTGACCGGTCACAAAAATGATAAAAGGAACATTTCTGATCACTTCGGCGTGATATGGCAAAAACTATAAAAACGGTTATTTGAAATTTATTCCGGTACGAGCATACAAAAAACTTTTGGTTATTTTTTTCAAAAAATTTGGACAAATATCTCCTGGATCTTAAAATATGAAACTCATATTTGTTATTCAGCTCAGCACAGACGTTCAAAAGTCACTGAATGGCGTCAAGTTCTCCTTTGTAATAAGCGTCTTACGATAATTATAAATATAAATAATAATTATAATAATAAGCGCCTAAAAATCATAGTCTACAAGTAAAAGTCTCAAGCAAAGACACCACAAATTTAATCGACTTGATTGATTTTTTATTTGGAAAAATAAGGGTCTAATTAGTAAAAAGAGTCTGCCAAGTTTACAAAGTTTGATCAAGACTATAACTTATAGTCTATAGAATATTAAAGTTTGTACATGTGAAACACTTTTTTTACTGATTAGGTCCTCGATTTTCAAATAAGAAAGATCAAGTTGAAATAATAAGAATAAAATAAAGTTGATTTAATTTGCAGTTTTAGTTTTCAAGTCTTTAGTTGATAGGCAATCAAAGTCACCTAACGAAAATGGTTTGCAGGTGTTTTGGAATAATTAATTTGCGTTTGTATGAGGGTTAAAAGGTCATTCTCAAAATAAGCTATTAATAATGACTTATTATTTGACCTGATTTTCGCACTAAGTAGCATATCTTAAAAGAAGATTTCTAAGCCTTTTCTTTCGCTTTCAAGTTTGAACTTATTTTCGAAACTCGTTTTGGTCATAGAAGTGATATCGGATGCTTTCACTGAACAAACGCGGGTCGAACACAAAAATGCCTAAGGAGCCCAACCTTTGATATCTCTTTATCACCTTTTGATTAATCTAAGAGATGTGGGCTGAAAAGAAGAGAAAACGGCCTCATGAGTGGCTAGAAGGGGTCTCAGGAGTGTNGATAGTTCAAATTCTGAGGTTACATTATCAATAGATTGCATCAAATCATTAAAATTTCCGAAACAATATAAAATCAGAAACTAGAATTTGTAAAATACAGGGGAGGGCCAATATTGCCGAAAGTATTTTGGCAAAACAATTCGGCAATATTGTCCACCCCCTAGATAAAGTTTTTAAATTTAATTGTTTTCAATTTCACTCCGAAGATTATACTAATTAGAAACCGACATTTTGTTTCATTATTCATTTCAGAATTAAATTTCTTCAATGTAGTTCCCACATTTTTTAAACTTATTTTTACTGGTATTTTTATATCATGAGAAAAATAACTTGAACGAAGAAGTACTTGAGTTCAAACAATAACTTTATAAAATGTATTCTAGAATTTGAACATCCTTCAAAAATTATTGACATGCATCACAGCTCCAAATTATTTCCGTTAAATTGCAAACATATTTGCCGAAAAATCCAATAAAGGAAACTTTTCTAAGAGATATTTGAAAATCAAAATTTGTCAAAGTTAAACTTATATTTTAGCGCCAAATTTTTAGAAACTAACAGGGTCCACGGAATGCAAATCCTAATTTTGAGTTATTCTGAGATCTTTATCATCGGTATTTTCCGTTTTAGGAATCTTGTTTTCTGTCTTTTTATAAATTTGAACTTTAGGAAAAGGAAAATGCATAGATTTGAACATAGAAAGTCTATCGGA
>SCLH01001144.1:244849-273010 GCA_004367855.1 Oikopleura vanhoeffeni | reverse complement strand
AAGGTTTAAAATTGACACATTTTCAATTATTAATTTTTAGTCAAAAGGCTGAAACTAAAATCGATGTAGAGCAGAAGGTAGACGACGGCGAAAATCGATTCGACCTTGAAGATAGCTCATCCCCCAGTAAGCATTAATTATAAAACAGGAATAAATCCCAATCTTATCACATTATACTATTTCATCAATTAAAAAAAATGACACATGTATTATTCAAGTTTCACAAGTTCTATGAAAAAAAAATCATTTTGACTGGAAATATACAAAGGACTCAAATTTTGTCGTTTGAAATTCTGGCTGTGGATCTGATGATCATACGAGATTACCGAACTCGTATACTATCGGTAAACTAGGTTTAAAACCGGTAATTTCGAATCTAAACAAATTTAAGCGCCATCGATAAAAAAGCTAGAACAGTGAAAATACGTGATACAATTTAAAAACGCAATACACGCATAAAACTTTCCTTTGAGTTAAATTTTATTTTTTTATTTATAGATCTACATAGGTCTACTGTATAATTTTTCAAAAACTTGACAAGTGTCGCATTAAAAATTTCACCGCCTTCAGTTTCAATACAATTATTTTTAGCGTATAATAAAACTTTCGTTAAAAGATTTTTTTTAATGACTAACAATTTCATTTTAGAGACGCTACAGTTTCAAAATTTTAAAAAGGGTCATCTTTGGATTGATTTTTAAGTTGCTAAGATGCAAAATAATTTTTTTTCGTTGTCAATATACCTTATTTTTTAGAACCGATTTTCGAAGCAATAGAATCGGATAGTGAAGTTCAAGATCTTGAAGATCGAATATGTGAATGGCACGAGTGTCAGTTTCAAACCCAAGGATTAGAATCATTAGTTACTCACGTTAATTCAGTTCATGTCCAGGTATTTATTAAATAAAAATAAATCCCCGGGGTTAAATATTTAATTTTCTAAAGCCATCCTCAACAGGGGGCGGATTTGTGTGCAAATGGAAAGATTGTCCAAGAAGAGAACGGGAGTTTAATGCAAGATACAAAATGCAGATTCATATGCGAATTCATACAAGGGTAATTTCAAAATTGTATTTTATCACTGTGTGAGTTTCAAGTATCGTCGAGGCCAAAAGTGATTTGTCAAGACTTGATTTAAAGCCTATTGTATAATAGCATGGTTTTAAATCCCCTCAAGTCTCGACGCCATTTGGAACTCACGCGGTAATTCTGAAAAAAATTTTAGGCTAAAAAACTCAAAATGAAAAATTCAAATAATTTTTTTTTGTATTTGAAATAATATTAATTTTTTACAGAAGATTTTGACGTTTTAAAAGCGGTATCTAAGATTTTTTGAGATAGTAAAGATATTAAAATTGATATGATTAAGATCAGTGAATAATTCACTGATCTTAATCATATCAATTTTAATATCCTTACTATCTCAAAAAAACTTAGATACCGCTTTTAAATGGTCAAAATCATCTGTAAAAAAATTGAGACTCAATTTGAGACTAACAAAATAAAAGCTTAATTCCAACTAAAGGATGAAATCGAATTTTGACCAATCAGAGAGTGGCATTTTTTGAATTTTCCAAATTTTAGAAAAAATCGTGATCACTGCAAAACTCTGAACAAAATGTACTATTTTGTTTTTTAATTAATAAAAAACATCGCGAGATCTGAATTTGCGCGGACTGCCTATGTTGTAAAATTGCGTCAGCCTAACTTTTATAAAAATATTTAAAAACATTGATCGCAAACTGACCTAAAGAGTTAACTTTTTTGAAGGAAAAGCCACATGTTTGTCGCGATTGTGGAAAGCGGTTTTCCCGACACGAAAATTTGAAAATTCACGTGCGAACCCATACTGGCGAAAAACCATTTCAATGTTCATACTGCGAAAAGAAATTCAATAACTCTTCTGATAGATTCAAACATCAAAGAACTCATATTAACAATCGACCTTATAGATGTAAAATACTTGGATGTGAAAAAGGATATACAGATCCAAGCTCACTCAGAAAACACATAAGAAGGTGAGTTTATCATACCAGTTATATTATAACTTATAATTTATAAGCTAAAAATGAAATTTTTCAAAATTGAAACAAATCAGAAATTTTGATCAAAAATTTATTTCAAAAAAATGGAAATTCAAATGCCAAAGTAGACAATTCCTTTTACCAAAATTTTAGTTTTTTCGACAAAATTTCCAGTTTAATCTCAATTTTCAATTTTTTATCAAAATTTTATTTTCTGAAAAGAATTTTGAAATTTTGCTATATTTTGGCTCCCTCAAATTTTCATAAATATGAGCCTGTCCCAGGAATTCTTCAGACCGCGGCCATGCTGAATAGAATATGACAGAGTCCGAGTTTTTATAGTAAAACTCCACGAAATTTGTTTTTATGAAGTTCAAATTTTAACATTAAATGCGACTTTTTATGCTGAAAATTAGGCTTATAATTACAGCTCTCTAGCTCCATTCGATTTTTATACCGAAATTTGTCTACGTGAGTCTAAGCGAAAATTTTCAAAAACGTCCGCTTAGACAAACATGACAGTTATATTTTATCAAAAACATAATAAAAATCTTATGTAAGAAACGCACGCAAAACAATTGAGCTTCATTCTCAAAATAAGAAAGTATTTGTTTTATAAAAAATTGTCTTGAATTCTAAAATACATGAAATTTCGAAAAATATTCGTGTTGTCATCATAGATAAATTTTCTTTCAAATTGTTTGTTTTTTTAATCAAAAAGTCAGTCAAATTTGGAACAAAGTTTTTGAAAATCAATAAAAAAATGAATAAAATGTCTTCTTTTAATAATTTCTGACGACGCCATACACCATTTAATCGCATTTTACGACGCTTAATCATTGATGACAAGATCAGTTATAAAGTTATCGATCAACTTTGAAACAAAATGGCGTTTGTGCGTTTTTTTCTGAAAATTTTTACTGTGTTACAGAACTTATTTTTCGCAAAAAATTTTTGAATCACAAAATTAAATATGACTTTCATCGTGATCAAAAAAAAGATTTTATTTCCATTACACCATAGCCCGAAAATGATCACGTGACCGTTTATTCAAGAAATAAGGTCGGCAAAAATAGTACTGTTTTTTTTTTCAAAAATTGCATTAATCTTTTTTTGAAAAAAGTGAAAAGGTTTTTTAAAAGTTTTTAAGACTTTTTTCCATTACACAAATTCCATAACGTGACCTTCAAATTAGGAAATAAGGTTTTGGTCAAGTAAACAAATAGTGATCAAATTACGCCGAAAAAATTTTGGGCCAATAAACACCTAATTTAAGAGTTTTGAAGATAATAATATTTTCCAAAAACGTCACGTGATCTTATTTTTCTATTTAATTTTTCGAGAAATAAGGATTAATTTATGACATATTCCAAACTTATTTTTGAATTATTTCGTCACCTGATTTTATTCGGACTTTGGTGTAATGAGAAAAAAGTCTTAAAACGTTTGAAGTTGACCCTGAAAATTTTTTTGACGTAATTTGAGTACTTTTTCAAATTCTTGTACTATGCTTTTTTTTTCAAAAGTACTCAAATCACGTGGAAGACCCCTTAAAATAATCGTAACGAATTTCTAATACTTTGCATTTCTAGGACTATTGAATTACAGTATGGCCTCCGGTTTAAATAGAGTATTTCTAGAAGTCAAAACTTCCAAAATACTGATAACATAAGAATGCGTAGGCGAAAAAAAAGAAGATAGTTAATCTTTCTTATCACAAGAAATAAATATTCCAAAAAAATTTAAGAGTCATTTTACTAGAGAATTTTGTAGAAACCATATAATTATTTTTAGACAAAGCGATAGAAAATCATTTGAAGTTTTATATGAGGTAGTTTCAAATATAAATTAAGGTTTAATTTCATCTTATTATTGCTTTTTTGTGTGTAACTGGAGGTAATTTTCGCAACTTTTTTTTTCTTATTCTCATTAAATCCCTTTTAATTCGTTTAAAACTTTTTTTTGTTTTTTTAATTGTATAGCAAATTGGCTGAATATAATTGGGCAAAAAAGCTCACTCTTAAATCCAAAACAAATTGTATTATTCAGTGTCCATGGTTTTCACGACCCGGCTACCTACAAAGATTTCATTGGCGCACAAGATTTAAAAATAACCGATGAATTAATGGCTGCGTTTCCCACCGAGGTCTCTGATAACTCTTCGGATGCCCTAGATTTATCAATTAAATCATGAACTGAAAAACTGATGCAGAAAGCGTCAATGACACTGTGTCATATTTAATCAGAAAGTTACTTCTAAAAATATTTTGTATATTAATTAAAACATTATTGAGAAAGACCATAGTTTAAGGGTTAGATTATATTCACGCTAATGCAAATAGAGTCGAGCAGTGCTCTGAAACGGAATCGGGATCCCGAGTCAGGATCAAAATCCCGCATCCAGGGTCGGGATAGAGACGGTATTGAAACTATCACTAAGATCAGGACCGGGACGAGATCGGGATTATAACTTATCCCGTTTTAGAACACTGGGGTCAAGAGTAAATTTAAAAAAGTGGAACTGTAATATTTTTATATTCAAAATTACGTAATTTAAAAAATCAACACATGTATGTTAAAAACGTTTAAAAATGGTTTTTACAGTAGAAAAGGTTTCTTCAGCAATCAGTATAATTCAATTTTATATATTCACTTTTGAGAATTTCTCTAAGACTACAAAGACTGAAATAATATTATAACGGTTCTTTTCTGATTAATGATTATTTAAAAAAAAAATTCTTCAATCAAACTATTTTCTTCATTTGCTATTTACTTCAATAAACGTTGTTATATAATATTAAGTTAATGCAATAGATTAATTTCACTACACTAGGTACTCCGACGACCTTACATTTTTTTGATTTTTATTTCAAGATTTTTTGATAAGCTTTTTTTGCTCCGGCGTTTAACCCTTGTAGGCGTACAACTAAAAAACTTCTGGTTGTACTCTTATAGGGATTTTTCTAGTAGGAGGGCTTTAGATTTAGTTGACTTGACTGCTCATATATCAAAGATTTGGATCCCTAGTCCTATATTTTTGCGTTAGCGTTTTATCGATGGGAGCACCGGATATGACTTCGTCGACCAATAAGAGCTTCGGAAGTGAGTTCAAAAACGAACGCAAAAGAAGAGCCGTAGGGATCCTTTTTTGAGATATAATTATGTTTGATAATTAAAAAATTAACATAATTTAATTTTTGTGTTGAAATATGTGCGTCGATTTTCTTATTACTAAATAAATAAATCGAAAACGATACCACAAGTAAAAGAATAAATAATTTAATTTCTTAACCTCCTCACACCCTTTGGCTATTAATAGGCAAAAAAATTAAAGCGTCCAAACGGCGCAGAAATAAAACTTTCCGAGACTTTCAATGCAAATAACGTCGCCTAAATGTTTTGCGCAGCTATGACACTCTCACCCTACGCGTTTTCTTATATTTCCTTAATTTGTGGATCTCCGAAACGCGTAGGTTAGGATTCAAATTAGGTACCGAAAGCTTTACATTTAGGGGCGGTATGTCATTACTTATGAATATGGTTTTAAACTGCCGAAGCGTCAAGTTTTTGAAATAAAATGTGTCATAAAATTATGATTTGAAAATATTTGTCAGGACGTTTGAGAAACTGTTAGGACGTTTGAGAAACCGTCAGTACGTTTAAGAAACTGTCAGGACATTTGTCAATTATACTTTTTTTGGTAATTAATCTAAAAAATTCTTCCAACATTAAAACACTCAATTTTGAAAATTAATTGAAGAATTTTGGTGAGAAATTCGGGTGAAATTTCGGTGACAGCGTTCTGATATCTAGATTCTAGATACTATGAGAGAATTTCTACCAAACGGTTTTTCATAATTTTTTTGCACTTTATTTAAATTTTTGCAAAAAAACGTGATTTTTTTATGAATATTTCGAACTTAAAATTATTTCTGTCTCGATATCGCCGAAAGTGCCAATATCGCCAAATTTTTTGGAAAAAAACTTTCAGCGTATTGGCTAAGCCCCTTGACAGGAGCCTCTTTAAAAAATCACCTCAGTCATAAATAGGGTGGACACAGTTTATATTTCGTCTTTTTGAAATTCATACGTTGAGTTCTCTGATAGCTGCAAAAACTTATTAAAAACCCAAATGTTTTAAAAAAAAAGATTTGGACCAATTCTCTTGATTTTTTTTTCAATATGTGTTGTCATTTTGAGCTATCTAAGAACTTGATGAGATGAGTCGTTTCCGAGAGCTAAAAGTGAATGGTTTGGAGTTCACACTGTGGATTACGCTGTTTTACTACTGATAAGCTTGTTGGTTGTAAAAAAAGATGATTCTAGGAGGCCTACGGAGACTTTTGACATAGAATTATCGGTATATAACAAATTATCTATTGTGACACACTAATATAGTTGTTTCTTCATTACAAAGTAATTTTATTATAAACAAACAAGTTTATTTCCATGAAAATCGAAAAGTGTCAGGACGTTTGAGAAACTGATATTATTTTGAGGTTTTTGTCAGGAATGTTTGAGAAGGTGGTGTACATGATTTCAAAGTTTGAGGAGCCAGGCGTTTTTTAGGAAAGTATCTGACAATTTTTTTGATATGAGTTTATCGGTTCTGTAGTTTCAATCAAAGTTTTATTTTTTCACGAGTGATTTTTCTGAAAATAGAATTAATTTTCGAACGCAATGAAAGAAAATTGAACTCAAATCAGCTATCAAAGACAAATCGAGCAAGTTTGGAACATAAGTGGCACTGATTTTGAGTTACCAGCTGATTCGAAATATTTTTCACATTTTCCTGCGTATATATACGCATCGTATATTTGACGCGCGGAAATATGATAATTGTTTTGTAGGCGATCGAGATAGCATATTTCAAATGTGAGACCAAATTTAAATAGCCAAGGTTTCACTTGAAATTCATAACTTATTATCCCTTTATCACCTTTTGATTAATCTGGGAGATGTGGGCTGAAAAGAAGGAAAGCGGCCTCCATGAGTGGCAGAAGGGATCTTAGGAGTGTTAGGATTGGCTCCCTCAATCTACTCTCTTAGATTAATCAAAAGGTTGATAAAGGGATATATGTCATTTTAAAAAAACGTATGCTCATCCAAAGAAAAAACGGGACCAAATTGGGATTTAAAGTTAGAATTTGTTTTACAACAATAACTTTTAAAATTAAAGTCCTGTGAACTCGATTAATGCGGAGAAATAAATTATCTTTAATAAAGGATCAGTCATCGTTTTTGTTTGGGTGAGCATACGTTTTTAAAATGACATTACAGTGGTGAGACCAGTGGGCAACACACGAGCTTTTCGAAAAAAGTGTTGCCCATGTCTCACTGTTGCCCATTGGTCTCACACGAAGGGTGTTGCCCATAATGGGTCTCAATTTGGTCTCACTAGTTCCAATTTTTTTAATTTGATACATGTATTTTCTGAAAACTTAAACACAGTTTTTCGATAGTTTGTTCTAGATTATAAATTTAACAATCATATTGTGAAATTTCAAATATATACAGCGGGGTGCGGCCGCGGCGTATATTATACGCGTAGTTAGATTCCACGCAAAACCTACGTAAGCCTCCGCAAAAAACCTACGCATTTGGAAAAAAATTTATTCGTTCCTGGCGTGCGGCGTATAGTTGTAGGCAAAGATAGGGCGTTTTTAAACCAGATGTGTTAGACCAAAATTCTCCAGTTGGCGCGACAATGAAAAATACACTTTTTTGTTAAAACATGTTCAGATTGACCAATGAAGTCTCGTATTTCAAGGAGTTTTAAAAACATGTTTTCAAGTCTCGCTACAATGTCGGCTAGCTTAAAATGGCTCATAGTTATTCAGATAAAATATTTAGTTTTTCTGGTTTTCTGAAAGTGATTTACTGTGAGCATATTTTTTCTAATCTTCATTGTTTCCTTGACATTTAACAATTTTTGGATAATCTTTTTCGAATTCATGTTTATTTAAAATTAACTTTATTTCATTTTTTTCATAAAAATTAAATTTATACATCCTTAGAAGCTTGTAACGAAAAATTAACTTTGAAATCACCAAATTCTTACTCTGACATTATTTAACGCAATTTCAAACTATAGATATTGCCCAATTGAGCATCAGAGCACATTTTCCCCAAAAGTACGCGTATAGTTAGAAAATACGGTATAGTTAGAATTACGCGTATAGTTAGGGTTTTTGGCGACAAACTTTTCTAACTATACGCCGCACCGCGGCTGTATCTTAATTTATTGTTAAATTTATCAAATTATGGGCAAATCGAAAAAAATTGCCATAGACAATTATCATTTCAGAGTGTTGCCATTGGTCTCATAGGTCTGAAAAATCAAATCTGCGAAAAGTGTTGCCCATTGGTCTCACTGTTGCCCATTGGTCATTGTTGCCCATCGGTCTCACCCACTGTATATAAGTTATGAATTTACAAGTAAAACCTTAGCTATTTAAATTTGGTCTCAAATTTGAAATATGATATCTCGATCGCCTACAAAACAATTATTCATATTACCGCGCGTCAAAATATACGATGCGTATAATACGCAGGAAAATGTGAATAAATATTTCGATTTGGGATTCCCAATAACAAAAAAAATGAATTAATTGATATTATTTCCAGTTTTCCCATAATAAACGCTCAAAGTATCGCTTGAAAGTGGGCTTTGGGAAGATTTGAGAGAAATCACGAACGAATAAAATTTTTTAAACGCTGGATTGGGGCGATTTTGGGCATACATTTTTCTAATTTGCATTAAAATTTTTATCAAAACTTATTTGAATAGTTATTTTATGTTGCTTGGCAATTTTTAAATTGAAAATTGCACTCAAGGGGGTGGCATGGCATGGCATAAGTTTGGCAGATTAATACATTTTTCAGAGCTATGGAAGAAAAAAAAGAGAAAATTTAATTTGTATCTTCTATAAAAGTGTTCATTCTTGCAAACGGTTATATTTTTTAATTTTTTAACATAACTGAGTATTTGTAAAAATATTAAAAGACACTTTTCATTGTAACTTTATTTCCAACTAAACCCGATGTAATATTTTTCTAAAGACAATATTAATAAACTGCAGACAGTTTGAGTTTCATCCGCTTAAAAGTGAGGAAATTATTTTGCATATAAAAAAATTTCCTGAATACATCAAGTTGATGTCATCAACTAACCATTTACCTGTAATGGAAACACACCACCCTTTAATGGCAACCCATTAACATTTATGGAAACCATTTTTGAAAAACAAGGAATGATCATTTATGGAACTCTGTTTTTGGTGCTTAGTTTGCTCAAAACTATTCTAAAAATTTTGTTGGTTTCGGCTGCCTTATAATTGATCCCTGAACATGTAATTTTAAAAAAAAACTCAAAATTTTTTTCAATTTTTTGGCTGAAAACAAATTTTGCCAAAAATTACCCTGTAATGGAAACCCACCACCCTGTAATGGAAACTCATTACCCATTACTATTTATGGAAATCATTTTTTTCGCGAAAGTGGGTTTCCATAAATGGTTAGTTGGTGTATGAAAGAAGGAAAATTTTGCTGATTGCTGATGGGTCAAAAAATAAAATCACTCAAAGTCAATTTTGACCCGGAAATAAAACCGCAGGGTTAAATTAGACTAGAAAACATACTTTTAAAATTTTTACAAAATCAGAAAATGGGTATTTGGGTACTCAGAATGACGAAAATTATCCATTTTCTTTTCACAATATTTAGGTATTTAGCATTCATGTAAAAGGTTAACATTCAAAATAAATCAAGCCAGCCATTTAAAAGCAAATTTCCGGGATATTTTTTTTTAAACAAAATATATATTTTTTGCTGATTGGTCAAAAATAAAGTAGTTCAAAAGTCAATTTTGACGTCGGAAATGAAACTGCAGGGTAAAGTTAGACTGTAAAACATACATTTGAAAAATATACTGTAACATAGGTTATACTATGATACGAGGCGTGGATTCTATTCAGTTATGGAAATATTTAATATGAAATATAGTTACTTATACATATTTAGTAAATGAATATAATTGTTTTAATATTGATGTATTTGATTGAAACAGTAATAATAATGTGAATGGCCCGCAGTTTAATGGGTGCAGCTAGTTTATATGAGACACAAAGGCTCATGGAGAGTGAGGGAGTGGTAGAAGTTCCCACTCTACAATATCGTTTAACCTCTCCTGGTTCGATACTTTCTTGTGGTTTATTTGATTTTCTCTTAAGGGGGTACTGGTCGCTGGTTTTATGAGGCATTTGGTGCTTTGAAAATGGTCCAAATTGATTTGAGATGACAACCAAGTGTACTACCGACCAAATTATCAAAAAACAAATGTCGAAATTTCCGTGTTTTTTCGATTTTTTTTCCAAGTATTTTTTTCAAAATGAAGTTCAAAAATAACGTTTGCTTAAATTTAACCACTAAAACTTAAAAATTTCACCTTGACGTAAGCCAACTTTATGATCAGTGTTTTTGTGGCTTTCTTTTGATAAAATTGAAGCACATTTTTTTACGTTTGGAAATTTTTTTACGTTACCTTCAAAAATTTATATTTTGAGTTTTGGGTCGAAATTTCTGTGCTAGTGTTTGCTGGAATTTGAGTGGATTCCAAAATTTAACCTAGGAGGAGATAGATTTTTGGTGGAAAAAATGCTAAAAATCGCAAAAAATTGGTAGTTTTCTGCGATTTCTAGAAAAACTGAACTGATTTTTGATATAACGCTTCTAGAGGACCTAAGTTTATAAGTCATACGGGATATGTTATAATTTGAGCTGCTTTCTAAATAAACCCCGAAAGGAGATAGATTTTGTAATTTGGTCGAGGGACACCTTGAACTGGTAACGTATCTCAGAGTGTATCGGAACAAAAAGTCATTGACCAATGGTTTTGACAAGATTAAGGGCAGATCTACAACATGGTTAATCTTAATTGTCTCATAGTTTCTCGGTTAAGCTGATCAAGGCGTCCCTCGACCAAATTTCAAAATCTATCTCCTCCCAGGGTTTATTTTGAAATCACCTCAAATTATGACATATCCCGTATGAGTCATACGGTATGACTTATAAACTTAGGTCCTCTGGAAGCGTTATTTCAAAAATCACTTCAGTTTTTCTAGAAATCGCAGAAAACTACCGATTTTTAGATTTTTTTTCACCAAAAATCTATCTCCTCCTAGTTTATATTTTGGAATCCACTCAATTCCAGCAAACACTAGCACAGAACAAATAGAAACTCTCTAGAAGCGTTTTTTTCAAATTTCGACCCCAAACTCAAAATATAAATTTTTGAAGGTCACGTGAAAAAATTTCCGAAAAAAATGTGCTTCGATTTGTTCGAAAGTAAGATCAAAAGAAAGCCACAAAACACTGATCAGAAAGTTGGCTTACGTCAATGTGATATTTTGAAGTTTTAGTGGTTAAATTAAAGCAAACGTTCTTTTTTAACTTCATTTGAAAAAAATACTTAGAAAAAAATCAAAAAACGCGAAAATTTCGAAAAAAATTTTGATGATTTGCTCGGAAGTGCACTTTGTTATCAACCGGGTCATTTTGGAGCATTTATATGCCCCTAAAGCTCATAAAACACGGTATGACTCGGATACCGATGCGCAAATTAATTGAGTACCAAGGCATCGATTTGGAATCTCTTAAATTCACATTCTCGCATTCCTTCACAAGTCCAATAATCTGATTTTCCAGCTTCAGATTTCAAATGAATATTTAAAATTTTATTTTTGAAAAAAAAATTTGACTTTTGACTAAATAAATTCCAACAACGTGTTATAAATAAAAATTACCCTGACCATCACCTTAAAGGAGTGGGGTTCGCTTATACGCCTATTTTTTGAAGTTTTTCTACGCGGTTCGACGCTAATCTGGCTAATGTGGAATGAAAAAAAGTTACTAAACTTCAATAACAAGTCTTTGAGATCATTTCAACACTTATTTCAATCTGATACTCATCAACCTACGCTCACACGGAAAACTTAAATAAGTCTCCTCAAAAAACACTAAAAAGCTATCTCCTTCTATAAATATCAAATAATTTTACATATATTATAAATGAAAATCAAATTTTGGACTTCATTGTACTTAATTTACCTTTTTAACGAATTATAGTTAATATAATGGTATTCTATGACTATGACTGGCTATTAGCTATTAAATATATTTGGTTAGCTGTTTGCTTAATAAAAACAATATAGTTATATGACTAATATAAATGTATTTGAATATATTCAGAGAATAAGGGTTAACTTAGTAAGTTGAGACGATTGTATATCGACTAACTAATTCTGTAAGCGCGGTTGCTTATATCGATATAGCGTTGGCCTTGTGAATCAGATGGATCTGATGTA
This sequence comes from Oikopleura vanhoeffeni, assembly GCA_004367855.1. Lineage (NCBI taxonomy): Eukaryota > Metazoa > Chordata > Appendicularia > Copelata > Oikopleuridae > Oikopleura > Oikopleura vanhoeffeni. The sequence continues at coordinate 260,622 of SCLH01001144.1, read as the reverse complement.
TCAAACTCCTTGTCATATTTGTATTTTGAAGCTCATCCAAACAATTATTTTCAGAGCTAATTTGAGTTTTTTTGCTTATTCTTTTCACTATCTCAGAAAGCAGCGATGTTCCGCATAAGTCGTAAATCTTTATTGCAGTTGTAATTTCAACTGGGCAGAGCTCTGTGTTTTCTTCGGTCAGCGGTTATTTTTCAATGCTCAATAGCTCTAAACAAACAGAAACTTTGTAGCTGGGGGTTTCGTTTTTCGTCAAATTTCGGCCCCAAACAAAAATATGAATTTTTCAAGGTCACGTGAAAAAATTTCTGAAAAAAAATGTGCTTCAATTTTTTTGAAAGTCGGCTCAAAATGAAGCTGGGGAAACACTGAAGAAAAAGTTGGTTTACGTCAACCCGATATTTTGAAGTTTTAGTGATCAAATTGACACAAACGTTATTTTTGAACATAATTTTGAGAAATACTTAGAAAAAATCGATAAACGCAAATTTTCGAAAAAATTTTGTTGTCATTTGAGTTGTTTTATGCGTTCAAAACATAAACAATTGATTTGGTGCATTTTTATGAAATATAACTGCAGAAAATGTAGGAGCCCGGGATATCCTTAAGAGTATGGTGGTTCCTAATTTGACATATTCAAGGTGATCATGCGCGAAAGGAGAAACATCTCAGGACTTCTGAACATACAAGATTGTAGATCTCTTCTTGATCTCTAAATAAGCATGACGAATAATATTTTTTTGCCCTTACACTCCTTGGATCATGTCTGTAACACGGCACACTTTCCATATTTCAAACCTATCTCGTCCCTGGTTTTTTAATTAAAGGCTTTGATATTCACACAGACAATGTCTGTCAGACATAGGAACTTAGTTAACTTAAAGATTCTAGGTTTTGATTTTTCTCATATTTGTCACACATTTTCTAAAATGCCTGAAAACCGCCGATTTTGATCATTTTCGTCCTTGTAAACCTATCTCTTCCCTGGTTTTAAATTTTTTTTTGAATTTTCAATTTTTGTAAAAGTAAGATGATAAAAAGTTTTTTTATTAAAAACCCGAACAAATTGTAGGTTTGAAATTTTTGATTATAGTGCGTAAAACTCTAGAATTTGGCATTTTAGTAGACCGGAAGTATTTTTTTTTGTCGGATGAAATCGAAAATGAGCTCAAATTAAAATCCTGATTTCACTGACTTCTAAACTGTCAATTATATTGCAAAGTTGTACCAAAATTTATAAGTTAATCGACTTTGTAGATAAAAATACTTAAAAAATTTGAAAAAACCAAAAATTTCGAAATTTTTTTTTTCGGGTTAATTTGTTTTTTTAAATGAATTTCAATCGATTTGGTGCATTTTTATGACATAATAACTGCAGAAAATGTAGGAACCACCATACTCTTAAGGGGCTTGTGGGTGTAGAATGGTGGAATTGCTGGAGAAAATTACCCACTTATCCAGCTGGACTGGAAGAGTCGATAACGGGTAGATAGGAATAAATAAGAACAAAAAATACTGGAGACTAAAACCTTCTCTTGTTACTGCAAGTTAAATTTTTCAATTTTGAGCAAGAGTGAATCACTGCTGTCGCTCTAAAAAACCGGTAAATATATGTTCTTCTATTCACAAAATATGATAATACTCGGTCAATTTTGCTTCAAATTGAATCATACTAATATATTTTGAAACGTATGAAAGTTTCACATAATTTATTGCTATGTCCATTACAAAACAAATTGTGTGTTTGTTTTTGGCATCCAAAATAAGTTAGGTAAACAGGATCACAAAATTCGATAATACTTGGTCAATTTTGCTTCAAATTTCACCACACAAATATAGTTTGAAACGTTTAAAATTTTTACATAATTGATAGCTTAGCCCGTTAAAAACATATTTCTCTTTTGCTTTTTATGAGTGAAAATAGGTTAATTTGATATAATTTCCCAGCAGAGGGTAACATTTATGATGTGTTGTCTTGTCATCTAACGTCCACGTCTACGCGGGACTAAACCAATCAAAATATTGTATTTTCTGAATTCTTTTCTTTCAGTACAATTCAAGAATGAAACAACAATTTTCTTCAACGCTTGTTTCATTAACACCCACAATCCCCTTGGTGTGCCACGTAAGCATGACTGGGGTAGTGACTAATATAATTGTAATAATTTGAAAATTTTCAAAATATGTTTTCGTGACTAATTTTACCATGCGGTTTCATTTTCTGGGTCAAAAGTGACTTTTGATCAACCTTATTTTTCAACAAATCAGCGATCGGCAAAATTTCCAAATTTTTTCTTTTAAAATAGCTCGAAATGAAACTTCAGAAAATTTCCTACATGTATATAATGGCTACCTTAATTTTTTTCTGATGTTGATTTTTTTCATAAATGCTGAATATCGTAGTGTTGCTTGCACCACCAAATCAAGGAATCGCCTCTAGAAATTTTCAGCGCCAAAAACTACCCTAGGTCCTAAATTTCCAGATTTATAGGACCCTTTTATCGAGTAGCTATTTTTTACTCGAGAGCCCTAACTGTGTATCAAAATAAAACGAGTACCCAAATGCTTGTTATTGTTCATATTTTAATAATAAGCCATTAAAATAAAATTGATGAAATGTATTTNGCTTAGCAATAATACCTAAATTTTCAAACAAATTTCGGCCGAGTAACTAAAATATTGAGTTTCAGCCGAATTTTATCACCGACAAAGTTACATCAAAAACATAAGCCCTTATTTACACATAGCATACTTTGTTTTTAGTAGTTTTTTGGTCATCAACAATTAATTTTAATTGAGAGATCAGTGAATAAAGCTAGGATGAATCATACATGTACTGTATTGGTGTTATCTGGAAAAACATACAGCACAAAAATCGATTAAGAACCGTTTTGTTGACCTTATTTTGAAGATATCACGCAAAATACAACTCCTTCCTGTATAATAAATCATAATTTATGATTAATTTATGATGGCATAAAATTAAAGCCCATACAAATAAGACACTGAAGAGTACGCGCAGAGCCTGCACTGCAGTCTAACGATTTTAATTTTTGTTCTTGGTTTTTTCGTGAAATTTTAATTTTAGGTAATCTCATAATTTGCGATAAAATACTTATTTGGTAACGACTAACGCGACCAGTCTCTTAGAGTTGTTTTGAGTTGAAATCAATAAAAACTTTCAATGTTTTCGGCATACTTACCATCCAAGAAAGAGTTAAATTTACGTCAAGTAAAACGGAACTAATATTCATTTTTTTTTCTTGCGTGTGATTCGATCAATTACTGGTTGATTAATTTTTGAATTCAAAACATTTGCAGAAAAATATAGAAATTCATATCATTTTTCTACCTGTAACCGTATTAAATAAATTTCCGCAGTGTTCGCGGTAAGAACTCAAGAAATAAATTGTTTTTAATAAAATTTTTGACCAATAATTCTTCAACGTTGTGGCCAAATTTAAATGAATAGCAAATAACTTTTTTAGTTGTCGTAAAATATTCAAATTCATTCATTCATTCAATATTTTCATACATTTGCTCAAATCTAAGAAAACTTTTGAAAGGCTTTGAGCCATTAATATGATTTTTTGGCTGGAGTTTAAATTCTGCTCGACAATTTCCTCGTCGATTACTCCGGTACATACAGTATAAGTGGACGTCATTTTTGTTCACGGTATTTTTATGATATTGGTAAAGTTTTCCTTCTTCTTCAGTATGAAAAATAACGCTATAATTACGTTCACCATGGCCCGTATACAGAAATTTTTGATTAACGCGGGTACCCTCAATTTTTGAGTTCCCATTTTCATTAATTTGTTTGAGAAAAGGAACATATTTATGAATCTCCATTTTGATAAATATTCTTGAATTTTAGAAGATTATAAAGACTAAAACATAGCTCTTTGTGCGGACAAAATAAGCATGTGCGATTATCGAAAATATATATTTTCGGTGTGAGACCTGAAAAATATGTGTATCGTAACACGCTGTTTTGACCCATTTCCGTTTTTCAGTTATCTGCAAATTCCAAGAATTTTTATATGATTTGTATTATCTCAATTATCTTAATTAACTAAAGTTTCTCAATTCAGATAATCTGAAAAATTTTGAACTATTCACATAACCCACGCAATCACTTTAGTGAGATTAAATCATTTGTTTAATTTTTTTTTGCTAGTCGTTTGCCATCGTAGCCGCCGCGGCATGCCGCTGTGCAAAAAGCCACTTTCAAAAAAGCCACTTTGACGCGCGTAGGGCAAAATGCCGCCGTCTCGAAAAAAAGCCACAGCAATTGGGAAGTCCCGGATTTTAATAGTCCTTCTAACATATACCTAGCAAAAAGTTTTCCATCAAGAGAAACGTGCATCCCATATCCTTTCACCAGGAAAGCGATTTTCATTTCAATTGCTAAATTTATCTAGCCGTGGCGATTTTTGGCCATTTTCAGGATTTTAAGCTTTTAAATCTCTCTCCTTCGAGGTTATATTTCGAAATAGGCCCACAATTTTTCAAAGTACACTTTGATACATGCCTGACGAGCCATTTTTTTCAAATTTCTTTTCGGACTTGAAAATATTATGTGTCGTAATAAAATTCGAAAAATTTTGAGAAAAATGTGCTTCGATTTTGTCGAAAGTAGGCGCATTAAATCTTACGCCTAATCAGTCACTAAAAAAACGAAAGCCAGGGCAAAACAGAGATAAAATTTGCATTTTAAAGTTTTAGTGGTCGAATTAAAACAAACATTATTTTTAAACTAAATTCTGACACAAATAACTTAAGGTAGCTAGGGGAGTTAGAGACAAATTTCATATGAGCCTGGCTCATTGAGCCATTTTAAAATAGAAATGAAGAATTTCAAATCTTATCAAAGTCTCGTGGACGCTGAGGCGTATTTCATACGGATAAATCTTCCATCGATAAATGAACAAATTGTTCATAAAAACTTCACTCTATTTTTAAGTGGGCGTAGAAATTTAGCTCTAGTTTGCCCACAGTTATTATTTTTACAAAAATTCCAAAACTCTAGATTGTGTAATGAAGACTTTCTGTACTAACAAGTTTATTACAGCAGGGTACGGCGTATGGGTGAACGGGTATAGGTGAAACCTGCGCAAAAACCTACTTGATCCTCCGCAAAAACCTACGCAACCCACGCAAAAACCTACACTGACTAACCATTTATGGAAACCCACTTTCGCGAAAAAAATGGTTTCCATAAATGGTAATGGGTATGGCCGATACCCATTTAATGGAAACCCATTACCATTTATGGAAACCCATACCGTATGGGTTTCCATTAAATGGTAATGGGTTTCATGGTAATTTTGGGCAAAATTTGAAAGTTGTTTTCAGCCGAAAATTTGAAAATTTTTGAGTTTTTTCTATATATTCATGTTCAGGGATCAATTATAGGGCAGCCGAAATCAACAAACTTTTTAAAAGAGTTTGGAGCAAATTAAATACACAAAACAGAGTTTATTTTACTTCAAACATGCCTTGTTTTTCAAAAAATGGTTTCCATAAATGGTAATTACTTGTTTTTCAAAAATGGTTTCCATTAAATGGTTATGGGTTTCCATTAAATGGAATGGGTTTCCATTATCGGGTGTTTCCATAAATGGTTAGTCAGTGTATGCAATCCACGCAAAAACCTACGCTATTTTTGGCGAAGAAACTTTCACCTATACGCCGCACTCTGCTGTATTAGCTTGAAGATGAAATATCGAAACGTTGCATTAAGAAAATATTATATTAAGGTAGCTATCTTTTTTTAAAGAGTGCCACCCTTCTTATGACGATAACGGAAAAACCGTAGATAATATCGAGAAACGGTTTTTTGCATTCAACTGCCAACTTAAAAAGCTCAATGGAAAATTGTTATTTTTTTATCGGACTACCGGTTCACCGGTAACCAGAGATCTATTATCTAGGAATTTTCAGTATAAAATTTGAGAAAAAATCGAAACTCGTTTTTTTCTTCAAGGAATTCATAAAACATATAGTTAAACCAGTAAAATAAAAACTACCTTAGAAAAAATAAAATACACGTTTCAATTCGTTGCACTCTGATTGCTCCTAAGTCTTCATAAAATCAGACATGAACACCCCCTTAATTCAAACCAAATTTTTCTAAAAATTTTTAGAACTAGCTAAAATCTTCCGAATGAAAATACTCAATGAAAATTTTCTACAAGATAGGTTATAAACTCGGGTAAGACCGCAGTTTAAGATGGCCTAGCCGCCCGTACGGCTCTGTGCAGCCGTATTATTAAATGGCAATTATCTATGGGTTTTCATTAAGGGACCTACCAAATTTAGCCATCGGTGTTGAAATTCAGAAAATTATCTCTCTAATGGTTTAAAAAATTGTTCAAAAACCAAAAAATAATTATATTATTTCATCGATGAAAACATATGAGGTATCAAGCCAGTTCAGGCTTGTGATTTGTTGATTGACCAGCGCGAAGAACACTGAAGACTCAACAACATTAATTTGGCCCACATTCAATATTATACGTTCCGGAGCAGATAAATGCCACTTTTAAAGACATACTTTACCATACTTTATCAAAGAAATTTTTTTCATAATTTTTTCTAGAGAATTTAAGATTTTTTGCGAAAATGTACGTACTGAGATTAACTAGTTTAATTCCAAAAAATAATTTTTTGAGAAAAATGACAAAGTTGTCGTTATCAAAAGTCTTATATTTTTCTGAAAATTAGCCCAAATATGTTTTGGAGTTATTTGCAAAAATACAGTATGTGGTTTTTTTACTTGCCAAATGATTATTGTCATGTAGGTAATTACGGCCAATAAAAATGGTAACTAAGTGGATTATATTTTCAAACCCTTGACATCCGCTATAACTTGGCTTTTAAAATAAAATCCACCTATTTACTATTTTTGATTGGCTGTAATTACCTAAATGACAATTTTCATTTCGCAAATAAAAAAAACACATACTGTAAGTACTGTTATTAAATACTGTATTTCCCAAAAAAACGCACAAATGAATTTTGGCAAAAAAATGGATCGTTTACGTGGTTGACTATAATCCTATTATGTATAAGGGTCGAAAAACTCGTGCACAGCCGAACGGGCGGCTGAGAGTTAAGAAAAGGTACCCAGTTTTTACCCTTGAAATTTTTTCTTTTAAATTTTCTTTCTGAGTTATTTCATAACAAAATAAGTTTCAGCGGAACTCGGACATTAATTCTAAATTAAATTTTAAATAATGAGGAAGAGTGTCAGATTATCGGACACCCTAACTCATTATCAAAAAGTCAATAATTTAGACTGAATTTGCCGGTGTTTTGGCTGTGATGAGTAATACTTGGGGGTGGTTAAATGTTGTAGTTTGGTGTTATCCGTGTGGGTATTGGTGGATGACGATTTCTTCCTTATATGGAAACATTGAATAGAGGATTTATTTCTTATTGGACGGTGAAAGTCACACAATTGTCCCATTGGCTCTAGGGGTAGCTCAAAGCTTCTTCAATATAATTTTTTTGTTTTAACATTTCTACAATTCTTTTTTTCTTTTTGAAAATTAAAAATAAATATTGGATTAATGAGAACACCCTAAAATTTGATTGCAAGATTTTGAATAATATTTGTGCTACGTTTAGTTTTAACTGAGAGATTCTCAGAGAGAAAACGAAAGACAAAGAATTTCTTCAATTAAGCTCTTATAGAGCTGCCCTGAGTATCGGAAACATTACGGTTAGGTTCGAGTCATGAGGTGGGACAAAAAAATTCTGTATTATTCAAGCGATAAATTTTTCTTGATGACAATTGTTTCGACGATTGGTAGAAAAAATAATTTTCAAAATTAAACGTAGAATATGTAATTCGTTAAATTTCAATTTGTAAAAAATAACTGTTTAAAACTTTTAATAATAATTGCCAAAAGAGTCTAAAATTCAAATGGTGAATCTCAAAAATAAATATTCAGCGGTTAAAATTCTACAGACACTTCGTGGGTCAAAAAACGTCAATCTCGTACAATAGTGTACGATGAGTGCGTACAGATTAATGAAAACTAAAACTCAGAGGCTAAGAGAGGTATAAATTATACCGTATAATGCAGTTGAGGTGAAATGACTTTTAAAATAATATTTTCTAGGTAATCTCTCCAATGAGCGCGTTTTATTATCTTCCAGCTTATTAATGAGGCAAAAAATTGTGCCATTTTGACTTAATTTAATAAGCTTTGATTTTCCTGACCATAATCGATTATTATAAATAAAATTTTCTCTTTTTGGCGCGTTTTTCACTTATTTTATTATAAAACCATATTATTAATATGGTTTTATTTTATAATTAAACTATCCACGCTTATCAGCGAGCGCTCATCGGTGGAAAGTTGTTCGTTTTTCTTTATGATGACTAATATTCTGAAAGTATTACCGACTAACATTTATGATCAACTGCACGGTAGTAAAATTACAAAGATGTCATTCTAAATTATTTTCAAAATTCGAAGAAGTCATAAGCTAATGTTTTGCTTACAATTAACTAAGGAACATAAATTATGGATGAAAAATTGATAATTTTCATGTTTTTTTTCAGTCAAATCCGTAGTTGACAGCCTGAGGAGCATGCCTGTAATACAGTCACAGTATAAATAATTAGATTAATAATTAACGAAAGTGTTCTGTTTTATTTTCAAATTAGCTTAGTTTGCAAAAAAATATGTGTTAGTGATCGTTGCGAAGTCATTTGAAAATCTAAAGAAACCAGGGTCAAGAGTGTATTATTATTAAACAGGAATAATTATGGTGAATAGGCTTCAGAAATGATACTTTTCATATTTTCGATATGAATATAAAATATTTTTGAGGTCGGCCTTTTGCCAATTACAGTCTCGGAATGATTTTAATTGAATATATCATTTATCATACATTATGAATCGCAAAAGATCTCGACCTGAAGTAATCCGCTTCCCCCTAGTGGTAGGCAAACTGAAAACGAGCGAAAGTACAACGCATTTCACGTTTCTTGGAGCAAATTAGAATTGCTTTAGCTAGGAGGGCCAAAATGAATCATCGAAAGTTTTGCTGACCGAACTATTTATTTAAATTTAATAATTAAAATGTGGAAACTTAACTCGTAGACTCGATTTATGGCGACGCGTCGACCATAGCACCATTTAATCGCAGTTTACGACGCATTTACGACGTTTTTTTATCCTCATTAAATGCCATTAAATTCGTTTAATTTTTTTTTTGTTTTTTTAATTGTATAGCTAATTGGCTGAATATTATTTTATTAAGCTATTGAAAAATGTATGTTGATAATGAACTTTGCTAATATGGCTCGATTTATAAGTATGGCGACGCGTCGCCATAAATCGAGTCTGGTACAGATTCATGTCTAAAGTCTACGAGTTAATTTTAGTGTAAAATTTTGATTATTTTGGAGTGTAAATTAAACTGAAAAACGCCATCATAAGTGCGCAATTTGAGGTGTTATTGAATAATTCAAAATCATATTTATCCTATTTGAATTGTTAACACCGACCATATCTTTCACCGTGGGATTGAGGTAAAAATGATTTTCGTATATATTGAACCGTTTATTTGACCAATGAGCTCATCTACGAAAATGCGTGGAGTTTTCCAGAAAATTAAATAAATCTAATTCAATTCAAGAGAATAAACGAAAAACGCGCCAAATGTATTTATGAGTGTTTTTTAATATACCAACTGTTTTTGGTAAATTGACCTGATCCAAAACACCAATTTTGCCGGTAAAATGATATTATGAGAAAAGATCTATCTAGTTAATTATAGGGAACGAAAGCAAAAAAGATCTTCACAATTTTATATCAAAGGCTGTTTTACCTATTCAAAAGCGCGGGATCATAGTCGAACGTGCTTATTGGTGTTGAAAATCGTGGAAATTTGTTTTGTTTAATACCACAACCCTTTTTTCTTTACATTCGACTCTCATCAACTTTACGGTAGAATGATTCTCAACCGACTAGGAAACTCACCATGAAAGCATCAGCAGACTTTGGTGGTTATTGTATGCAACCATTTTTATGCAAAATTAAGCTTTTGTACTGCCAAAATTCACAACATAATGATGCCCATGTTTTGTTATAAAACGTCATAAAAAAATCGTATATATTCAAATGAACGTTCGAGAACATGAATTGAAATTTTCGAAATCGTTAGCGCGCTGGCGATAAAGTAGGAACGTAGGAAAAGGACGTAATACGCAACAGTATAGTAATGAGCCAAAATTTAGGCGTTACTACAAAAGAAGGGTGCTTTTAGTACAACTCTTCAACAATTTAATGCATACTAATCTTAGAAACTATTTTCCACACACTTCTAACTCTAGCTTTTTTGTAGTGATTATAAAATAATTGTTTGAAATTAATATACTAAAGTCAGTTAAATTTTCAGTCTCACGAAATTAATTAAAACAATAGATATATATAAATAATTTAGAAATAAATAAAAGAACAAAATTTTTATTTATTTCGAAAAAAATGAAAAATATTATTAATTTATAATTTAGTTGTCGCAGTTCCGCAAATAATTGTAATAAAAAGTTATTTCCCATCAAAGGCTCAAAATGTGCGGTCAAATTAAAATTATTCTCCGGAATTATCTGTCAGTTAACTTTTAATTAATAGCCTATTTTAACTTATACTCTAGCTAAGCGTTAGCCCGTTATACTGCTAGTACAACCACACATATCCTTTATTGCCCTCTCCCAAAGATTGGTCCCTCAAAAACACGGGGGTGAGAAAACAACGCGGTTTTCAAAAACGACTTAGCCGATTAGGTTCTTAGATAGTTCAAACTGTGTACAAATATCTAGTGAATAATACAAAATAAAAATTAATCCAAACAGACCGTTGTTTCTATTTTTTCTCAGACCTTTCTTTCTATTTTTTTAAAAAAAAACTAATAGTTAAACAAGTTCAGTAATCTTAAACAAAAATAAAAAACCTTGATCTATAAAAATCAATTTTTGATGTTTATATTAATTAGATAATTGTGCTCAGTTTGAGCTATCTAAGAACTAAATCGGATGACTTGTTTTCAAATGCGCGTCGTCGTTTTTTCACCCCCGTGTGTTTGAGGGACCAAATCTTTGGGAGAGGGCAATAAAGGGATATATAATACAAGCGTCTAGCGCGCAACACCTAGCGGTGGCAAAAAAGCTAGACTTAGTAGCTAACCCTATTTTCTGCGGACATTGTGTGACACAATTTTTGTCATAGGCAAATCAGGAGGACTGTCAAGCCAAATGAATAGCCATTTATCTCTCCCAGAAATAATAGTTTCCCAGATTAGAGTTTTCAGGAAACAAATAGTTGCGTGATTTTTCCGTTCAGAAATCATAAATAAAATCCAATTAACGAACAACAAAAAAGTACAGTCAGGTCTCTCTCACTGGAACAACACATTCTTCAATTAAGAAAACTTTTTGGGATCTGTAAATTTTCCAGTGAGGAAAACAGGACTATACTTCATGAGAACAACAAAAAGTACCGTTATTATAACTTTTATACATTTAAAACAAGTTTTATTACTTTTAGTTACAATTTAATGGGGATTCTGCGAATTCGTGATTTTTTTTGTGTGGGCTTAACGCTAAAACCATTTGTACTTTTATTACATAATATAATTGTACTTCTAAATAACGGTCACTTAAATAACACCAATCGGCTTTCGCGTTCGCGTTCGAAAAGTATAAATAAACACCGCCAGCTATCCACTCGAGTATTTCTCCCGGATAGGTAGGACCACATTTTAGAGACGATTTATTAAGGGTTTAATAATCAGAGCTATACGCAGTTAGATAAACAACTAACCTTTAAATGTAGGTTTTTGTGATTATTCCAAAGTCACGTTCGTCTTGTGGAATTGGTTGGTGCTGCATCTGGAGTTGGATTCGACTGGCTGATTGGTGGCAATATTCCCAAGTCTGGACTAAAGGCCAAAGTCTCCTTGAGACCACTTTTCATATCTGCCTGAACTTCCCACTGTATCCACTGTATGCACTAAATAAACCAATATTTAAAAACAGAACATATAAGGGACTTATATTCTGATTTCTCTAGAGTTGAAATAAGACACTCGTTTTATCTGTCAAATTAATTATAAGAAATTCCGAATCATACTTAAACGGTACTGTCGTGGTTAAAAAGACTCACGCTTATTGATAACTTTAAAAAAGTCATACCATTTTTGTAATTTTTCTTAAAATACGTACAAGCTACGCAAAAGGAATATATATATATCCAAAACACAAACTCTTGTTTAACCGGTTAATTCAACTACACGAAGAAGGCTTGCGCCTATTTTGGATACATAAAACCTTATGCCCTATCATTTATTTAGTTTGTCAGAATTATTTCAATCAAGAGAAAATCTGATAATTCGATCTAAATTTCTTACTAAGAAAATCTTATTCTTAAAATGGAACCATGCATGAAAGTTATAAGGTTCCGATGAAAAGAATGCAACTTGGACCATAGGGCCGCGCCGGCACGGTATGGCCAATAAAATTACAGCATAACAGTAACAGCAGGGAGATAGCTGCAACGGTTAATGCGCAACATAGACAGTCTATCGGAAAAAAATTAAAAGGATTTAAAAGCACAAGAAAAATAAAATGCATTTTTTATATGTACAAAAAATAAAATTTTTGTGGATTCACCAGGGAATTTTCAATCCCCATTCATCTGATAAGACATGGAAGTCCCAGCGGTTTGGAAATGAATTTGCGGAATCAGACCAACACAAGATTATGGAGCGAATTAAGTGGTTTTAAGGTGGACAAAGACTGTTTCAAAAATAAATCATTTTGATTACAAGAAATTTTCGCTATACCGAGTAAGTCGGGATATGTTTTAACAATTAGAGTGTGATGAACCTCACAGGTGAAGATTGTGATTACGAAATGAATAACAAAAGATTTTTCACATTTTTGGGAGGTGCGTTGCGTTTGTTGAAAAATGAATCGGATATTAAGAATTTTTGAAAAAAGTACCGATAATTAAGGAAAATTGTAACAATTATAGCTAGAGCTTATTTTACAATCGATCCCGTGCAAATGTCTGCCACAATTTCAAGAGGAAAAACTTGAATTGGGAAAAACTATAAAAAGCAGTTAATTGCTTTAACTAATTGTCGGGAGGCCAAACCGCATTATTGAAATTTTTAGGCAAATGATGAAAATCCGTATCGATTTTAAAGAAAAGTGAATAAAATTCCAAAGTCTCATTCAAATTTCAGAGACCTTCTGATACCCTTTATGTCAACTTATAAATTTACAAATGATTTGTAGAAATCCAGGTGATGCGAACCCTTTCTGGGTAAAGAAATGTATTCAACCAAATATTGATAACATATATGATATTCTGATTTACTAGAGATTTTTCCCATGAATTTAATTTAAGGCTTGATGAAAAGAGATTGCGCTGTATAACTAGATAAACAATGAAACGTGGAATTATTGATATAAATCAATAATAAAGAAATTTATATATCGTAGATTAATGAAAAAACAGGGGTTGCGTTATTTTGATATGAGCATTTACAGTTTTGGGAAAAAATCTTATGAACAAAATAAAGACCAAACTGCAAGTTCTGTATTTGAAAACAGTTCCAAAGCGCCAAAAATTAAAATAAATGAAACTATTCATTGGAGGCCGGAATATAATGGAATTTAAGACGAAGGACAAAATAGATGACGGGTAATATTTCGTCATGCGTTTTTATGATGGAAAGACAGAGGAAATTATAAATATGGAAAGCATTAACGCTTTTAGGGGTAGATTTCCGGGGAAATTCTAGGAATCAAAACTTCAACAAATTTCCAAAGTTTTCAGGTCCATTAAAAAGAGGGGGAAAATTATAAGAAAAATTCAAGAGTTCGAACTTTAGAGGTCGAGCTACGAGTAGAGGTAGAGGGCAGACATCGATTCAGAGGTCGAAGACCTTTTAAATAAACAAGTCTAAAATGTCTTCTTGGAGAGACAATTGCAAAAGTAAGACTACAAAGTCAAAATATTATAACCAAAAACCAGGGTGAAAATTCTAAAGAAATGAGTGTATCACAAAAACAGTAAATAACCTGTGTGAAGATAACAAACGTTCTTGACGAAACGATAATCTCTAAATATTTTAGGAGATGAAGAAGAAGAAGAAGCAATTCAAACATTGGAATCAGAATAGACTCGGACAAATCAGATGAAGAATTTTGCTCTTCGGAACTTCAGGTAAGATTCAATAAACAAATTTGAAGACAATATTAACGATAATAATTAAGGATAAAAGAACAACGATTTTGTCAGTTAGATTGCGAAAAACCTGACAAAAACACTTATATTCTCCAACTGCCTGTAAAAATGATTTTAAATGCGTTCACATTAAATAATTTCAATACAAATAATCAAAATTAAATTGATGGTTGTGATATTTCTGAAGTCAGGCATAGATTAAAAATCATATTCGATGGAAAATTTTAATGGTTATGAGTCAAATTTTGACTCTGAGCCACCACTCTTTAATTCACCAAGATCTTTTCAAAGTTTTTAAAAATCTGTTAGAAAAATTTCCGAGTCCCAAGAAAGGTGGGCAAAAAGGAGCAAGCAGTGGACAAAATTAAATTGTTAAATTTAATAAATTTTGAAATTATCTGCTGAAAATTACCACCTAAACACTAAAAAACGTGTGTAGTACAGATATGGGGCCAACAACTACAATTTTGTTTGGCCAAAAATTGATTTAAAACTCCAATATGTCATGTTTTGTCATAGTATGACCCAGTGGATATTTCAATTTAAGGGGGTCATGTGTTAAGAAAGTTAGACCCATAGCATTTTGGGATAATTTCAGAGCATTAATTCAGCTTTTATCAGCGAATCAGAAAATGAAGTAGAAATAAAGTTTTTGATGTCGAGGGATTAAAAAAGGAGGAATAAAATAATTTAAAAATCACTAGGAATTTATTAAATCCGGATTCTTAGGAAAATTTTAGTATTGTAATGAAAAGATAATATGAAATAAACTCCAATCAAGTTTTTTATAAATAATCCAGATTCAGAATATACTTTTTACAACGGATATGAAAAATTAGCTAAATTCGAAAGAAAAATGCTAGTTTACTCTTGAAGTAAAATTGATCCAAAAGACGAAATTAAATATGAAACGACAGAAGATGCGAAATTTAATTCTGACGTAGAAACAAAATTTTAAAAAATACCCTTAAATTTATCGAAGCAAGAGGGTGATGTAGAACGGCTTCGATGGCGACAGGTATGTAGTCCGCGGGGCATATTGATGATTAAGACCATAAACAAAAGAAATGATAAAACTACTACGCTAAGATGGAACCATCGGTATGAAGATGCGTAGCCAAAATTCAATGCAGAGAAATAGCAATGTTGTTTTAATTTCAATCCCGAAAGGGATGGTAGTGAAAATATCTTGAGCGCTTTTGCTGTAGGCAAAAAAGGGAGACGGTTTAGAAATTAAATTACATACCGGAAGTCAAGGATTGTAGTAGACTGTAGTTCGTTACAGCTATATGAGGCCACAGAAGAAAGGCCCACGCAAGCGACTCGATATCTGAAATAGTACAAACTGTAGCAAATTCACAGAAAAAGGGTATGTGAGATGGGTCATGGACAACCAAAAAATGTTTTTTTGTTATTCGTTTATGGCGAAACTTTATGGCCATAATTCTGTAAATCTCAACATCCTGAAATGGGGCGTTTTGTTATTTAGATTGCCCTATC
>SCLH01001144.1:212042-244828 GCA_004367855.1 Oikopleura vanhoeffeni | reverse complement strand
CCCATGAAACCACCACCAAATATTGCAGAATGAACTTGCTGTCACAGGATCATTAACCACTTAAGTTTTACTGGGCGCTGAACGAGAAAAAAAGTTTTTTACTGGATGAAGTCCTATTGAAATGAAAGTAAACCCTACAGATAATACAAATTTTTTAAAGTCTGTTCATGATTTAATTAATACCGCATCAGCATGTGTTCACTTTGGCAAATCTTTTCTTTGATAGCTTAGCTACTTCAAAATTTCTTTATAAGGATAGCAATTCACAATAAAACCAAAATGGCGTCCGGCAAATAAAGAATGTTCGATATGGCAGAAAGATGAAGAAAGAATCAAATGCCTGCTAAACGGCTAGCTCTTTATTCAAAGTCTTAAATAACATACCCATAAGACCCTGAACGCGCAACAAAACTTACGACAAAGCCATGTTCCAAACACCACTTTGGCAACACAAACTCTTATCAGTAGGATGGATTTTAGGCGGTTATTAAGCTAACTTCAAATTCTTTTAGAAGAATCTACTCAAATGTTCACCAACTTACAACAAAAATTTCGGTCACGGCAAACTTAAAGATAAATTGTTGTGAAGGTCAAACGCAAGATATAAAATATCATCAAAATCGGAATTCTAAACTGTGACCTGTTCAAATCAAAATCACCTAATTTTTGATTCCAGTTTAGTGTTATATGGAAATTCTCAAGCAAACTTTTTGGCGCGGACACATAGCACCCCTCTGAAATCTTCTTACAATAAAGTCATAAATTATAAAAAAAATGCATATTCCATACTAGTTTGGCATTGATTCGTTAATCTCAGTGGACGAAATGCAACTCAGATAGGTTGTGCAATACAGTAGTGCTGATGTAATGGGCATTATGTATGACAAATACAAGTAAAAAAATGCTTTGAAAATAATCTACACCTCTCTCCTCGGTGTGGTAATATAAAGTTGAGATTGACGTTCAGAGGTTGAGAACTCTAACTATGAATGAGTCTCAGCATGGCCATGCCCGCTGTTTGCGTTATCATTTTACTGTGATTCGTAGCTTGGAGTTTTGAAAGGCGGTTGTGGGTGTAAAGAATGCATGAGTGGAACAAAATTAGTTTTTATATTATTTTTTCTAGAACCGTTCAATAAAAATAATTTATTCTTAAAAGTGGATGGAAAGATACGTGGGTAGTATGAATGAGATGTAGTGATTGGCGTCAGGCGAGGGCGGCATGGGAACGATTTGGAGAGCGTGGACGTTTCGGTTCTCCTCCTTGCCATTGCCTCGAAACTTTACCATGCGCATGTGAAATTATAAAGAATGAAGCCAATGTTTCACGCATTTTATATTCGAAACTATCCATAAGTTTCAATAATTCATTTTCAATTATTGCGAACGTTTTCGTTTATGCATTATCAAAGCATTTAACATGGGAGTTTTAAACAAAAAAAGTACACAAAGTTCAAGTTTCAGCGCAGATCCAGAATTTTACGAAAACTTATTTTGAAACTGGGCATATTTACAAAAAATATATGTGCCAAGATTCAAAAGAGTTGGAAAAACTTCCGGGAGTTTGTTTGGATGTTAAATTTTGGTCTTAACATGCGTATATAGAATGCTTCAGACCGAAGACGATCCCAAATACTCCGGTAGATTTTCTGTATTATAGAATAATGTGATATGTAAAATTCATTTTCTTTCTGTAAATTGGTTAATTTTAATGGGAGAGGGAGATTTTTAAATTCTTCCATAAATTCTTTTTGGCCAAATTTGTAAGTTTGACAGTTTGAAATATGTTCTAAGACACTTAATGATTTGCAAGTTTGTTTGTGTTCTTGAGCCCGTTTTTTTAATAACCTACGAAAATGACCTATGTATGCGTATGAGCAATAACACTGGAATTTGTATACGCAATTTGATATGTTGAAAAGTTGTGAAGTGGGCTTAAATGTGTGCGAATATAATTGGGAAATTTTTCTACTACGATAGCAAAGATTAATACATATGTCAGGCGTTATTTTTTTCATTTTTTCTAAATTATTTGCTTTGCATAAAAATCAACCCAAATTCCAGAAAATAATCTTCTTTCTGAACTTCCCTTACTTTAAATAAATCATTTAACAATAAAATTCATTTGAAATAATTCGATTATATTATTTTTTTTTAATTGAGAATTTAGAAACTTTTAATTAATAGCCTATACTTTAACTTATACTCTAGCTAAGCGTTAGCCCGTTATACTGCTAGTACATCACACATATATAATACAAGCGTCTAGCGCGCAACACCTAGGGGTGGAAAAAAGATAGACTTAGTAGCTAACCTGAATTATAGTCTAGACAAAAAGTATAAAATTTTTTTTCTCGAAAGGAAGAGAATAAAGTGTCCTGTTTTATTTCAAATTAGCTTAGTTTGCAAAAAAATATGTGTTAGTGATCGTTGCGAAGTCATTTGAAAATCTAAAGAAACCAGGGTCAAGAGTGTATTATTATTAAACAGCAATAATTTGGGTGAAATGCCTTCAGAAATGATACTTTTCATATTTTCGATATGATATAAAATATTTTTGAGGTCGGCCTTTTGCCAATTACAGTCTCGGAATGATTTTAATTGAATATATCATTTATCATACATTATGAATCGCAAAAGATCTCGACCTGAAGTAATCCGCTTCCCCTGATGGGTAGGCAAACTGAAAACGAGCGAAAGTACAACGCATTTCACGTTTAGCAAATTAGAATTGCTTTAGCTAGGAGGCCAAAATGAATCATCGAAAGTTTTGCGACCGAACTATTTATTTAAATTTAATAATTAAAATGTGGAAACTTAACTCGTAGACTCGATTTTAGGCGACGCGTCGCCATACACCATTTAATCGCAGTTTACGACGCATTTACGACGTTTTTTTATCCTCATTAATGCCATATAAATTCGTTAATTTTTTTTTTGTTTTTTTAATTGTATAGCTAATTGGCTGAATATTATTTTATTAAGCTATTGAAAAATGTATGTTGATAATGAACTTTGCTAATATGGCTCGATTTATAAGTATGGCGACGCGTCGCCATAAATCGAGTCTGGGTACAGATTCATGTCTAAGTCTACGAGTTAATTTTAGTGTAAAATTTTGATTATTTTGGAGTGTAAATTAAACTGAAACGCCCATCATAAGTGCGCAATTTGAGGTGTTATTGAATTAATTCAAAATCATATTTATCCTATTTGAATTGTTAACACCGACCATATCTTTCACCGTGGGATTGAGGTAAAAATGATTTCGTATATAGATGACCGTTTATTTGACCAATGAGCTCATCTACGAAAATGCGTGGAGTTTTCCAGAAAATTAAATAAATCTAATTCAATTCAAGAGAATAAACGAAAAACGCGCCAAATGTATTTATGAGTGTTTTTTAATATACCAACTGTTTTTGGTAAATTGACCTGATCCAAAACACCAATTTTGCCGGTAAAATGATATTATGAGAAAAGATCTATCTAGTTAATTTATAGGGAACGAAGCAAAAAAGATCTTCACAATTTTATATCAAAGGCTGTTTTACCTATTCAAAAGCGCGGATCATAGTCGAACGTGCTTATTGGTTGTTGAAATACGTGGAAATTTGTTTGTTTAATACCACAACCCTTTTTCTTTACATTCGACTCCTCATCAACTTTACGGTAGAATGATTCTCAACCGACTAGGAAACTCACCATGAAAGCATCAGCAGACTTTGTTGGTTATTGTATGCAACCATTTTTATGCAAAAATTAAGCTTTGTACTGCAAAATTCACAACATAATGTGCCCATTGTTTTGTTATAAAAACGTCATAAAAAATCGTATATATTTCAAATGAACGTTCGAGAACATGAATTGAAATTTCGAAATCGTTAGCGCGCTGGCGATAAAGTAGGAACGTAGGAAAAGGACGTAATACGCAACAGTATAGTAATGAGCCAAAATTTAGGCGTTACTACAAAAGAAGGGTGCTTTTAGTACAACTCTTCAACAATTTAATCGATACTAATCTTAGAAACTATTTTCCACACACTTCTAACTCTAGCTTTTTGTAGTGATTATAAAATTAATTGTTTGAAATTAAATAGTACTAAAGTCAGTTCAAATTTTCAGTCTCACGAAATTAATTAAAACAATAGATATAATAATAATTTAGAAATAAATAAAAGAACACAAATTTTATTCATTTCGAAAATAAATGAAAATATTATTAATTTATAAATTTAGTTGTCGCAGTTCCGCAAAATAATTGTAATAAAAAGTTATTTCCCATCAAAGGCTCAAAATGTGCGGTCAAATTAAAATTATTCTCCGGAATTATCTGTCCAGTTAACTTTTAATTAATAGCCTATCTTAACTTATACTCTAGCTAAGCGTTAGCCCGTTATACTGCTAGTACACCACACTATCCCTTTATGCCCTCTCCCAAAGATTTGGTCCCTCAAAAACACGGGGGTGAGAAAACAACGCGGTTTTCAAAAACGACTAAGCCGATTAGGTTCTTAGATAGTTCAAACTGTGTACAAATATCTAGTGAATAATACAAAATAAAAATTAATNTATCATTTCTTGTAAAGTTTCTAATTTTTTGTGTCAATCAAACATGATGGGTTAACTGGTTCTAGAATAAATTATTACGTAGGTCCTCCAGCTTTTTTCAAAACTGTTCCGGATCGTTTCATAAAGTCTGTTTTATTTCAATTTGAAACAAAGACCGGAGCATAATCAGATTTAATCAGATTCTGTATTGTGTTTTTACCGCCTAAAAAACCAGAAGGAAGATTTTTTTAAACCAGACGGCGCATTATCTATTTCAAGACGTTCTACTTTTCCGAAACACATCTTTGTTTATACAATTTAATGCAAAATTGACCGAGAATTAATAACTTGGTGTGAATTGAGAACATATTTTTATCAGTTTTTCCGATGCCGCCAACGGTTGAGCAATTCCTTCACCAGAATCAAAAAAAAATTTACTTGCAGTTGAAGGAACGTTTTAGTCTCGTATTTTTTCTCATTTTATTTCTTATCTCCCGTTATCGATCCTTCCAGTCCAACTGGAGAAGATGGTTAATTTTCCTCAGCAATTCCAACCATTCTACACCCACAACCCCCCAACCCTGTGGGTTAAGCACATTGAATCAGACAAGCTGAGAAACCCCTTTAATCATATATTTTGAATTTTCTGTAGTTCAAAATTAAAAACTTTTGCTTTCACCAAAACTCCTCTAACGAAATTATGTCAAACGGTACTTTCAAACCCAAATTCTGACCAGTCAAATCTGTCTGCCTAGGTCCGTAATAGATAAACCGGATTGGATAGGACCAAAGGCATTTTTAGGGAAGTATTATTAAAGTGACTTTGGCTTGTTAAATCAGGTAAATTGGTTCAATTCTAAACGGTTATATTTACAGAAGCAATCAAAATGGTGTCCGATTATGCCCACAAATGCTCAAAATTTTTAGATTATTTGGACACCGTACTAGGTAGTATTAAAGTTATTATCAGGAATGTATTTTTGACTGTGTTCTATGATCATGAGAAAAAATATTAAGGAGGTTGTGCCCTGGCTAAAGAAATTGATCAACCGTAAAGTTGATATAAATGGTAGATGGTTATTTTTGAATTATTAGTTATCTTTAACTCACATACTCAGCGTGGCCTATCTGCAAAATGTGACTGCGAGCCCTCTGTTTAATAAAGTTACTTTTTTCCCGAATCACATTTTTATTCAAAATGATCGGTGTTTTTTGAAATTCTAAACCGAGAAATTATTCTTTATCTTTTGGCTTATTTATCCTTTTTCTTATCGGACCTAGATTATCAAAAGTGTTGAACAAGGAGATATTCTGTAGACTTATTAAAGTAAGGGTCTTCCTCGCTACTTTTGTCTTTTCTAGAAATCGCGAAAAAACTGCCATTTTTGTTCGCTGCTGGAACATTTGGGAATTGGCTCAACTTAATTATACAGTAGGTTCTGTTGGTTATTTTTGCCATGATTTCTACCTGCTTGTAAAAGTGTGCTTCTTGGAATTTCCTCACTGTCATATTTTAAAAGTTCTAGGGTTTAATTCAAGCAAACATTATCTTTGAATTAATTCTGAAGAAAATACTTTATTAAAAAATGAAAAAAAAACGAAATTTCGAAAATTAAATTTGGATGATTTGTGGTAGTACACTTTGTTATCACCCAAAATTCAGGTTGAAGCATTTTCAATGTCCCTGAGCGCCTCATTAAAACCGGAACCAGTACCCCGCTTAATAATTTTAATTTTCTGGGCTTGTTGCCTTAACTCGAGCAGGTGTCACCCATTAAATTTGATTGTTTTTATTAAAATTAATAGGATTTTTTATAGTTTCATTTCACATCCAACTGCCAATGTAGATAAATTTTGTTCCAGCTATAAAGAGTTAGGTTCAAATTGATCGAATCTCTTAGGGATGCAAATCGATTCCGCCTAATTTTGAAAATAATAAATCTAAATTACATTACTTTCAAAAAAGGAAATTTCTAGTAATTCATCATATTTATTTGTACCAATAAAAAGTCCATTTTTTTTCCAAACTACCACGCCTCCTAGGTGTTTCTGGAATGGGTTCGAAGCTGGCTAGCTATTCAACCCGGATCAGCCTAAGTTCAAACTGTGTACAAATATCTAGTGAATAATACAAAATAAAAATTAATCCAAACAGACTGTTGTTTCTATTTTTTCTCAGACCTTTCTTTCTATTTTTTTAACAAAAACTAATAGTTAAACAAGTTCAGTAATCTTAAACAAAAATAGAAAACCCTTGATCTTATAAAAATCAATTTTTGATGTTTATATTAATTAGATAATTGTGCTCAGTTTGAGCTATCTAAGAACTAAATCGGATGACTTGTTTTCAAATGACGCGTCGTTTTTTCACCCCCGTGTGTTTGAGGGACCAAATCTTTGGGAGAGGGCAATAAAGGGATATATAATACAAGCGTCTAGCGCGCAACACCTAGCGGTGGCAAAAAAGCTAGACTTAGTAGCTAACCCTATTTTCTGCGGACATTGTGTGACACAATTTATGTCATAGGCAAATCAGGAGGACTGTCAAGCCAAATGAATAGCCATTTATCTCTCCCAGAAATAATAGTTTCCCAGATTAGAGTTGCAGGAAACAAATAGTTGCGTGATTTTTCCGTTCAGAAATCATAAATAAAATGCAATTAACGAACAAACAAAAAAGTACAGTCAGGTCTCTCTCACTGGAACACATAATGTGTTACACATTCTTCAATTAAGAAAACTTTTTGGGATCTGTAAATTTTCCAGTGAGGAAAACAGGACTATACTTCATGAGAACAACAAAAAGTACCGTTATTATAACTTTTATACATTTAAAACAAGTTTTATTACTTTTAGTACAATAGTAATCGGGGATTCTGCGAATTCGTGATTTTTTTTGTGTGGGCTTAGCTATTTTATTTGGTAAAACCGGCCAATGAGTGACGCGCATTGTAAACACACAACTAGGGAAACTCCTGATGCTATTGTACAACAAACAATACTTTTAGGACAATTATACTGTAGATTATACAGTGTAGAACAAAAGGTAATTCTAAACGGACTCTATCGTTGTATTAGTCCGAAAACTTAGTTTTTGCTTTCTGTTGTTGTTTTTTGAAATATCAGTAAATTCAAAAACTCTTTTTTTTCTACGGGAGAATTTTGCGGAAATTTTGAGATGATTATCTTTAAAATAAGAATTTGAAGTTCAAATTTTGAACAAGTGCTCACCCGAGCTCAAATTTAAAATTATTCTCATCGTAAAATTAGGTAATTTAGGACCGGAAAGAAGAAATTTTTCGGTGATTTTTTGAATGAATCCGCCGACGTAATTTTTCAAATTGATGTTTTTCAGAAAAATTTTAGTTAAAATTTTATCTACTCTTAGCTAAATACCACTGAGAAGTTGAAAACAGATGAAGCAAATAAACATTAAAATAAAATCAACGGTTTTTGTTTTGCTTTTGTTGGGTTATCACCATAGAAAAATGTTTGAGAAGTCTGGGAGTCGAACCCAGGTAACGGGAGGATCGTCGAGTCGCGCTAACCACTACGCCAACTGCTCATATAACTGACTAGAATATGTTGATTATGGCGCGAAACCTTTCGCCCCAACACTTTCGAAAACTTCAAAAAGAATGACATAAAATGACCAGCAAAATATTCCCCACAAGAAGAGCTCATAAACTCTTTTCCCATTTTTTAACGTTTGAAATTCTTTACTTGAAATCGTCACTGGCAGTGAGTCACTGCGGTTAGGTCTTTATTCCTAATAAGGTTAGCACAGAATTTACAAAGCGAATAAAATATTTTGTTATTATTTTTGCATATAAAATCGAATACTCATGATAGAGAATCATCTGATAGTACTGAGTATAACTTGAACTGAAAACAACTTGAAATTCAAGTTATGGTCATCGCCTTATAAGGATGTGTCTGAATCATTTTTGAACCATGCATATTTTGTGAACGAAACTGCGACTACAATATTTACACAGTCTGACTCCTTTCAGTTTACTTTTCTTATTCTCTAATTCGAATAATTCAAATAACCAGTTTATTAATTTTAAGATTTTTAAATAATTTTTTGCAAAAATGGCGATGTCCGGCGTGAAAGTAAATGACCAATGTATCAAAATGTGGGAAGAGATGAAAGCTCAAAAAATCAAGGTCAGTTATATTTGAAGAGAAATTTTATATACAACACTAATCTCGGAGACTTTTTATGTGGAGGAAATTTTCTATTGCACCTGACTTTTTATTTTACTTGAGAATGCCGCTGATTTTCCCTGCGAATTTTTGTTCGGAAATAACGTTTCCAATGAATATATTTAATTGTATATAAAATGTAACCTCGTGCTTTCAATGTGTAGACATCTCTGATCACATCAGGCTCTCACCCACGAGATAAGTTCTGACTCTCAAAATTAAACTCAAATTTTCAGGCCTGCTTATTTAAAATATCCGATGACCTCAAAGAAATTGTAGTCGTTGAAGATTCAATCGTCAAAAAGGGCGAAGCTGATCCATGGAAGAAATTCACATCATCTCTTCCTGAAAACGTAAGATAAATCTAATGATTATTTTAATTTCATTTAACAAGTGACACATTTGTATTAATTCATTTTAAACCAAAACCTACGTCTTTTTTTAAAACTCATAATTTTCGTTTTGTTATCAAATTTTGTTGTAAATTTTTATACAGCCCCTGAATAAAAATTTACCTTTTGAGCGATCAATGGGGTTATCAACCTTTGAACGAAAGAAAAGATCTACTCATTTAAATTTTTTAATTCTTTGAATCGCTTAATAACAAAAAATCTTTTACGAATAAAATTTATCTCTTTTTTTTTTAATTTACGAAATTAATGAAGTCGATTTTAATCCCGCCACTCAGTTCTCTAGCTCCATTATTCAAATCAAAAAAAATTGTCTGAGCGGACGTTTTGAAATTGTCTATGGCTTCCGAATTTATTTTCAAAAAACTACTGTGGAAATTGATAACGAAATATCACTGTTTTCCGGTTTTTTAGCTTACATTATGTGCTTCGAAAATCAGAATAGGGCTGAAATCTAACATTTTTGAAGAAAAAAAATTTCACTTTTAATTAGTAAATTTATTAATTTAAGAAACTTAACCAATTCTTCACTAATTTTTTAGGAATGTCGATATGCAATTTATGATATTGAAATGTCAGTCGATCTTGGTTCCGGTATTGGTCCAGGAGTGAGAACAAAGGTACAGTAACCACTAAAGAATTTTTTGTTTTGTCAGTAAGTTCAAATACTCTGTACACATAGTTTTATGCGGTCAGTTTTCTTCAGCGATGACCTCCGCTTCGAAAAGTCATGAAAATTTTTCTGGTTCAAGTTTTTTCTTAAAAAAATAATGTTTATTTAGCTAACATTCATTGTTTGGGCCCCTGAAAAATCTAAAATTCGACAAAAAATGGTTTCCGCATCGTCAAAAGATGCACTTAAAAAGAAATTAGACGGCGTTCAAGTTGAATGGCAACTTACCACCCCCGATGAACTTGAAGCATCCGACAGAGTAGATGATCTTTCATGTCTCCCGTAAGTCTATAATAAACCATATTTTTATATTTCAACTCAAGAATCATAGAAAACATCTTGATCGAAGAAAAGCGCAGATAACAATTTTTCGATTTTTATTTTTCAGCGAAAAATTCATTATTTTAATTATTTCCCATAATTGAAAAAATTAGTTTTGGTCAACTTTTCTAAAAACGCCTGTATCCTTTTTCCAAGCAAAGTGCTTCTAAGTATAAAATAGGGTGTCCACACCGTTTACATTTCGGCTAGTAGAAACGACTACTCCGATTAAGTTGTTAGATAGCTAGAAATAAACAGAAATATTTGGAAACAAATCTCATGAAAATCGGTCAGAATCGGACCATTTTTCCATTTATAACAAACAAATAGAGATTTATTAAATTTTTTTCAAAAAATAATTTTCTCTTTTTCTCAAAATAAGTGTGGTCACTTTGAGCTATCTAAGAACTAAATCGGATTAGTCGTTTCCAATGGCCGAAATAACTACTGAGAGGCACTTTGGTTGGGAAAATAATATTTTGTTAAGAAAAGTTATTTTTTTTACCGAAGATAAAATATTATTTGAGTGTTTTTTGTTTAATAAGATCATAATATTTAACATATTTTTAAGGGACATAAAGACCTCCGGCAGCGGTATTTTGGCTTTCGAAGGTATCAAGATGCGCTAAAAACTTCTAAAATTCCAAATGTTTCAAAATGCTCTCTTATCCTATTTTAGTACTGCTCTCGCCTAATCTGTACTATAATTAAATCAATTGCAAATATATTATTCTGGCCTTCAAAGTTCTCCTTATGGGTATCAGAAGAAATCATTTTGTAAAGTTTTGTTCTATTGTGAATTGAATAAATTTATAACGATCTGGTATAATTTGGCTTAAAATTAGTTTGCAGTTAAAATCGTTGGAATAATCGACTTGAATCTATTCAAAATTGAATAAATAACCTAAATACAATTATATTAACGAATAAGCTCAGAAATCATGAAAATCGACCAACTAACCCACTCCGCTTATATCGATATCGATCCCAAACTCTAAAGAAATCTTTAAAAAGAAGACGAAAATTTTTTTTGACTCGGAGATCGAAATCAATTTAAGGGGGTGGTGGCAGTGAATTTTGACATTTGCAAGGCCTCGTACGGCTATACAAATAAAGTAAAGACACTTCTGAAACATACATTGGAAAGATCTATCTTTGAACTGACAAGTCCATTTATCACTTTAGTACCACTCTAACCAATCATCTGGTTAACCGCGGTTAAAGACAAGTCCCTCGGATTTTTTCAAAGAAACAAGGATCCTAGAGCTTATATCGGAAAGTTTTGAGATTAAGTGAGCATCTGGAAAACTGTCTGACTTTTAGTGAATGGGAGCTGTTTTTCCGATTTTGTGCCTAGGCGTCGGCAATGAGGAGTTGGCAAGGCTTTTTTTCAGGTCGCTGTAACTCGGTCGTGAAGAATAATGAAGCGAATTTCTATAATTTTTGACACAACTATCATTAAGATTCATGGGCAACAGATTTGAATCTCAAAATTTTGGAGCATTCTCTTCGACTTTTCAAAATCTTAAGAGGTCGAAAAAAAAGTTTTTCTGATTGTTAATGTTAGAAAATGCTACAAGTTCAGAACTAAATAGAACATTGGGAGTTATAATTTTCATCTTATTTTTGACAAAAACTTCAAATGATGTCGTAAGAGCCTTCAAAATACAAAATAAAGAATTAAATATACAAATTTTTGAATATTTCGAATTTTTTAAAAATGTGCGCTAAGAGTAATGACAACCGAAAGGAATTTTTTTGTCAGCGAAAAAATTACAATTTTTTTGTTAGGTACAAAATTATCAATATTATATAAAAGATATTAAAAAAGTCTGTTTATCTCAAATTAAGTTAAATACATCCTGGCCTTTTAAGTAGCTATAATGATAGACAAAAAAAGTTTTATTTTTAACATGTATTATATAGCGGAAGCTTCGTAATGGAGGTTAAGGGGTAGCAGCGATGTGGCAGACTGGCGTCAACTTAGCTTACCAGAACAATAATTAGTTGGTTTATTTTTGTGCTTATTTGTTAGCTGACCATAAATGTGTTTCAGCTCATTAAAAATCATTTTTTATCTATTTAGGACAATTTGAGTTCACACTTTTAATTTATAAATACGTTAAAATTTCGAAAAATTCAAAGCATTATGAAATTTTAAGCATTTTCGTCCAAAATTTTTCTGATTACATTTCATGAAATCTGTGAATAAAAACGAAAAAAATAGCCATATAACTGTTTTTCAATCAATGTCCATATTTCTGACTGCTGTTTTGAAAATCATGAATGTTTATTGTCCATTTGTTTGCTCGACTCTATTAGAAATATTATGAATAATTTTCCAAATCAATCAAAATTTTAATTAGATAGTTTTTGAATTTCTGTAGAAAAATCAGGCGAATCACTTGGTGAATTTCTGGTATCATATTTGTTCCGTATTTCAACCGATGCAGGTCAAGTGAAATATCGTTTCTGAACTTCTGACTGAAATTTACAACACTTGTTAAGAACCGGTTTGTGCACATTTGGCACGCAATGTTATATAATTTTTTATTATTTTACAAAACAAAAATCTGTATAAAATTGCGGGTGTAATAGGCTAACTTAACTGTTTAAAGTAAGCGACTTTTTTATATTTAACTCATTGAAGGGTTCAATTTTCTTTTCCTAAAAGCTTTTCTCTATTTCATGGAACCAAAAATTTCAATTTAAGAAATTTTTGCATGTGGATAATGATCTCCACTAATATAGTGGCATTAACACCCGACAATTCTGAAAGTTATTAAATATGCGCCTTTAAAAAAGAATGCACATCGGGTCAAGTTGGAAATGGAGTTGTAATGAATAAGTGGTTTTGATATTTTTACAGATAAGTAAGATAATGTAAAAATTAAAAAATATAACGTTTGCAAGTAATGAACACTTTCATTTGAGATAGAAAAATAAAATAAAAATTTTTCACATTTTTTTTTTCTTTCAAAAATCATCCGAAAAAATGTACCAATACTGCATCGCTGCTACCCTTAATCATTTTCTGCTTAAACCTCATTAAGTATTATTTTTAGTATAATGATAATTTAAATAACTGAAAACAATACTTAATTTACATAAGTATTTTCGACTAATAAAAAATTTTTTCAAGCATTTAAATGGAAAAAATTCTTTTTTTCTTTTCTGAACTTAATCAAAAAGTATTTTTTCTCAAGAAAAACCAAATAATCTTTTCAAGTTTAATACATTTTTTCTTGATGTTCAGCATTTCGTTCAACATCGATGGAAACGAATTATAAGTACGTGGAAAAAACGGTTAAGGGGGATGGTGATCGATGTAAAAGAAGCGTAGGGCTGATTATAAAACTGAAGGGTCTGAAAAGTGTAAGACAATTGTGAATCGAACGCTAGAGGACACTACGCCAATATAGGAAACGTTAATCTTTGATGAAAGTATCCTTAGATCTTTAGAAAGCTCTTGGGACATATACGGTCACTTGGGAACTTTTAGGAAAGCTCTTGGCACATATACCATTTTAAAATTTGGGAACCGGCTCTTGGGACGATTTAACCCTGATTTCGAATTTTAGGAACGCTTTGGGAACATCCACGCTATTTTTGAAATTTTAGGAACGCTCTTGAACATCAACGCCTTTCAAATTAAATGATGTTCTTGAAACTTGTTCCATTTCAAATTTTTAAGGAAGCTCATTCGACCATCTAACGTAGGAGCAGGTGTAATCGAAGCTACCAGAAGCAATGCAACAAAAAAAACATAGATGTACTTTCAAATTTGCAGATTTAATTCAATAAGTTTAAATATAATGGTAATTCAAATTATTGTAGTGAAAAACTTTTCGAACCAAATTTTTTCGCTTAATTAAACGGAAAAAATTGTTTAAAATTCGCATTTATTGTCGGTCAGACAAAGCTGAGTTTTAATCTCCGAAGGTATATCTTTTATCAACCAAAGTGGCTCTCAGTATTCATAAAGAGTGTATATGTTTTTTAATATATTCTTTTCCAACGGAACTTCATCTCAAAAACGTTTAGTATTCTCTATAGCGCGTATTCGAATTACCACTGATGTTACTGATCTGAGTGATTGTCTAGAATAATTGAGTGATTCACACCGATTATTTAGCGGTCCATTATCAGAGCCCTACAGGAAAACTTTGATAATTTATGAACGGTTCCTGAAAAACATGACTAAGTTGCTTTTTTTTTTTTTTTTTCGGGGGGGGTTCCATTCTTTTTGTCTATTTTATTTCAAAGAAATTATTATTTACCCTTCAAAAAGTCAAAATAAAATCACAGGAAAGCAAATAATATCTTGGCACTGCTAGCAACAAGATCCGAAATGAAATATTTTGAAAATTCAAACCAATAAATCAATCGAGAATGACCCAAAGGAACGAATATTTTAGGGGGTGCATAATCCAGCAGATTGTACATTTTTTCAGAGCAAGTATATGAAAGAAAAAATGTGGAAATTCTTTTTCTAAGTTTTTATCTTCAATAAAAGTGTTCATTCTTACAAACGTTAACATTTTATTTTAAACATAACTAACTATGGGTAAAAATAAAAAAAACACTTTTCACTGTGCATCCATTTCCAAACTTACCAACTATAGAATTTTTTTAAGATACGATATCAATAGAACTTCAGACATGTACGGGTGTACTCGCTAATTATTCCTAATCACTCTAGCACAGCGAAAATTTCTTAAATATCAAATGTTTTGTTTCCATGAAAAAAGGGTAAAAATTGGCAAAAATAGAGAAAAACAGATTTTTTTGAGATAAAATGACCTTAAATTGCGTTTCCGATATTAAAAAATGTCCTGACTTTGAACAAAAATGGCGCCAATTACACCAATCTTCTATTCGGAAATTTTCACAACCATAAAATTTTAAAGATTCAGTGCCGAATAGCTTATCGAGTGCACAGACAAGTGTTAAAAATTTCATCAACAGTTTTCAAAATGATAATCCGCCGCACTAGCCGGATTAAGATTGACATACGGCAGATCTGATAGATCCAAAAAACATTTAATAATGTGATTCTGCATGATTTTTATGGAAAGTTCAAAAAACCACGAATTTAAAATTATTGGACTTTGACTTTTGAGGAAAATATTCAATAATTTTCTGAAAAGTCGATACAAAAATTTTATGATTTTCAAACAGCGGTCAGAACATATGTAGAAGAATCCAAAAGAAAACAGTTAAAGTGGCTTTTTTGGTTTTTACCCACAGATTTCAGTTATTAAAACCAAAATTTTTGTGACTAAAATTGCGGAAAATTTTATAAATGCATTCGATTTTTTTCAAATTTTTACGCTTCAAAGATGGATAAACCAGAGACTATAAAAAATAAGTGGAAAATATCCTAACTGTATAATACGAGTTTCAATTAAAAACAGTGCAAGATGGTTCGTTCTTAAAATTAATGTTTGTTTGCTTTGTGCCACTTCCTGGTTAAAATCAAGTCAACAAAATAAGCAATGCATCTTGTAAACATAAAGAATATAATGATTTAAACTTAAAAAATTATTCGGTTTTTGGAGAAAAAATACTTTTTTTCATTAAAGTTCAGAAAAAAAATTGCTTTTTTTCCATTAAAGATGCTGAAAAAGTTCATTTAAGTCGAAATACTTTATGTATTAAGTATTATTTTTAGTTTAAAAAATAATATTTTAATGATGTTTAAATAACAAATGATTAACCTCCAATTAAGTACTCAGTATAATGAATGCGTTATATGTCAAAGACGCGTCTCTTAAATTTGAAAATGGCGTAGATGTCCAAAAAGCGTCGCTTAATTATTAAAAATGGCGAAAGAGTCCAAGACGTTCTATAATTTCAAAATAGCAGTAGAATGTCCCAAAAGCGTCATCAATTTCGAATGGAATAAATCTCCGCAAGAGCGGTTCCAAATTTCTAATATGCGTAAATGTCCCAAGACGTTCCTAAAATTTCAAATGGCGGTAATATGTCTCAAGAGCGTTCTAAAATCAAAACATGCATTATTCAAGAATAAAGTTTCATTCGTGCGTAGATGTCCCTCTAAGCGTTCCGTTTACACTTGTGCTACACTTCAGATCACGTTTATAATAGCCTACGCTTTTTACATCGAATCACAATCCCTTTACCGCTTTGTTCCCTTATTATAATCGTTTCTTCAAATCGTGTACACTTTCGCCCTCAGTATATAAATCGCGCAAAAAGCACAAAAAACTCTTAATTGACCCTTTATGTTCAATTTTGGTGACTATAAGAAAGCAAAAAGAAAAAACTCTTATTGAACTTTATTCATTTGCTGTGTCTTAATGTTAATTAATTCCGCCCATAGGGCGAATTAATCTATCATTAGTAACACAAATGAATAAAGGTCATTAAGAGTTTTGCTTGCGCATTATTACTGAGCCGGAAAAGTGGTACACAGATTGAAGAACGAATTATAATAAGGGACAAGCGGTTAAAGGATGGTGATCGATGTAAGAAGCGTAGGCTATATAATACTGAAGGTCTTAAAGTGAGAAACAAGTGTGAATCGAATCTTAAAATCGAACGCTTAGAGGACATCTAGCGCACGAAGTGGGAACGGTTTTCTTTGAAGAGGCTGTTTCGGTTTTAAACGCTCTTGAGACATAATAGCAATCTTGGAAATTTTACGAACGCTCTTGGACATATACGCATTTTAGAATAATTGGGAACCGCTCTTGGAGACTTTATTCATTTCGAAATTTGAGGAACGCTTTTTGGAACAACTCGTCTATTTTGAAATTTTAGGAAACAGCTCTTTGGACATCTACGCCAATTTCTAAAATTTAAGGGACGCTTTTTGGACATATACGCCATTTGAATTTAAGGAGCGCTCTTTGGACATAACGTCATTCATTCTACTGAGTATTAATGAAATTAATCATTTTGTATTTAAACATCATTAAGTATTATTTTTTAATAACTAAATAATACTTAATTCCATATAAGTATTTTCGACTTAATTGAACCTTTTTCAGAATTTAAATGATTGCGAAGTAAATATGCTTAATGAAACTTTATTTATTTTTTGTGTAATTAATGTAATTAAGTCGCCAACAGAGGGCGAACTTAATTACATCATTAAGTAACAAAAGATAAATAGAAGATCATTAAGCATATTTGCTTTCTGCCGCATTATACAGTACCCGGCCTGTAAGACAGTGTAACAACAATAATCAAACGAAACCATTATGAACGCTGAAATGTATAAGAAGGAAGTGCTGTACAAGCCAAAAGGCCTAGTGCCATGTGAAAAGCTTGGAAGGCATCATTTCAATTGAATTAAAAATAGAAAATTTTGATAACGTACAAAAAATTATTTCTATTTTAATTACGAAAAAAACTACTTTTTCTCATTGAATATTTTGTTCCTATTTAATTCATAAAAAATACTTTTTTTCAGGAGATGAGGAGAGAAAAAAAAATATATTTAAGTCCAAAAATAGCTTAATGGAGAATTCAGCTTGATTTAAGTTTAAAGATCATTAAGTTCTCAAAAAAACGTCACTTAATGATGTTTACAGTAGAAAATGATTAACATCCATTAAGAGTTACTGTCTAAGAACAAAGGATTTTTTTTTGCTGAAACTTCAATCGAAAAAAAAAGAGTATTTTTTCCATAAAAACAAATAATATTTTTTAAGTTTAAAACTTTTTGTTATGTTTCAAAAGAATGCATTGCTTATTTTTGACTTGATCTTGAACCAGGAAGTGGGCACAAAAGCAAACGAACTTAATTTTATAAACGAACCTATTGCACTGTTTTTAAATTGATAACTCGTTTAATACAGTAAGTATATTATTTACACTTTTTTTATAAGTTCGGGTTTTCATATTTGAAATCGTAAAATTGAAAAAAAAATGAAGCATTATGAAAATTTTCCGCACATTTTTGTCCAATTTTTTTGTATTTAATTAATGAAATCGTGGAGTAAACAACCAAACAATAGCAACTTTAACTTTTTTCTTGGATTCCTACATATTTCCTGACGCTGTTTGAAAATCAGATAAACACTTTTTCATTTTTTATCAACTTTTTCAGAAAAATATGAAAATTTTCCACAAACATGCAAGTTCCAAAATTTTGAAAATTCGTGGTTTTTTTTGGAAAACTCTCATAAAATCATGGCAGAACAAATAAAATGCTTTGGCATCTATGTCAAATCGCCGTATGTCAAATATAAGGTAGGTCGCGCGATATCAATTTGAACTGTTTTGATAGAAATTTTTAACACTTGACGGTGCCTCGATAAGTGCCATTTTCCGGCAAACTGAATTAAAAATTTATATCGTTGTGAAAAATTCTCACAATAAATGGTGGGTGTAAATAGCGCCATTGTTTATAGTCAGGACAAATTTTTAATAATCAAACCAATTTACAGGTCAATTTTTTATCTCAAAAAGCTGGTTTTTTCTCTACTTTTGCCAATTTTCTCTAATTTCCATTGAAACAAAACTTTGATAAGTTAAAAAAATTTCGGACTGTGCAGAAGTGATTAGGAAAACTAATGGTCTAAGTTTATTGATTCGTCTTTAAAAAAAACATTTATAGTCTGGGTTGAAGTTGGAATTGATGCAACAGTGAAAAGTTTTTTTGTAATTTTTAACCAGTTAGTTATTTAAAAAAAATAAAAATTGTTACACCGTTGTGAAGAATGAACACATTGAAAAATAAATTACAAAAAAATTTTCAGAGAGAGCTTTTTTTTGTTTCTGTATAATTGCTCTGGAAAAAAGTCCACCAATACTGCTGGGACTATGCCACCCCTTAAAAATTGTTGTTCTTCTGGGTCATTCTCGGATTGATTTTGTGGTTTATAATTTTCAAATTTTTGTCATTTTCGGCAATATGTTTGCTGAAGTGCACATTATTATTTGTATATTTCTGCACAGCAAGGCGTTGGTTTTGCTTTCCTTGAATTTGCTTTGATTTTTCAAGTTAAATATAATCTTTGAAAAATAAGAAAAAAATGACCCCGAACAACCTTAGTCATAGTTTTCCAGAACCGTTCAAAATATCAAACGTTTCTTAACGCTTGAAGCTCTCAATTGTTTTTATTCGGCAGAGGCTCATGCAGCACTAAAAGTGGGGCGACTTTGAGGCCTTCATTACGCAATTTACTACATTTATAAAAGCCGTGAATGAATCTAATTTGATAAGGATAGTCAACTTAGCGAGGTAATCATAGATTTTAAAATTTTAATTAATCGGAGGCGAAAATAAGCTGCAAAGATTGGACTTTGATCACCTTACTTTTCCCTGTGGAAACAGGATATATTTTCAAAAACATTTCATTTCAATAATCGCACATCATTAAGACATTGGCTCAATTTTTTCTTGATTTTTCAATCTATTTTCCCGTTTTCCTCATTATAGACGATAGCAGGGCGAGTGCTCAAAATAAAGTTATAAACAACGTTTGTTATTAATTTAACCGCTAGACTTCGAATATTACTCTCGACGTAAGCCAACCTTTTCCTGATCCAGTGGTTGCCCGTACTTTCAATTTGAACTTATTTTCGAAAAAATCGAAGCATATGTTTTTCCGAATTTTTCTCAAAAATTGAAGAAACTCACGAAAAAAATTAAAAGGTTCCGAATGGTGGAAAATTTTTTTTTTTTTTTTGAAAAGATATCAAGAAGACTTTCCTAAAACTCAGTTCCTCAGAGTTTATATCTATCGTTTAAAACTGTTTGGATACAGCACGCATTTTAGAGTTTTTTTCGGAGAGAAATTCTCTAAAAAAGTAAGATAAAATATTTTTGAACGAGAAGTCCTCGAAAATTTAAACCTGCCATTTTTGAATTTCTCTTGTTTGGCAAATCTATGTTGGGTTTGATCCAACAAAATTTTTCGCAGGGCTTTTATTCATCCGATTTCATGCGAATTCAAATTTTCAGCACCACTAAGTGGTGCTAGAGCTTCAACAACATTTTTTTGTCAATTTATTATGATTATAGGCAAGGGTCTTGATAATGGGACCGCTAATTTTTATCGGTGTGTATCACTCAACTAATTACTAAGACAATCACCCAGAAACATCAGTGGGGAATATCGAACACGCGCTATAGAGAAATAGTAACGTTTTTTTGAGATAAAAGTTTCCGTTGGGAAAAGGTATTATAAAAAAGTATTAACACTCGTTTTATAATACTGAGCCGCCACTTGGTTGAGACAAGATATACTTTCGGAGATTTAAAACTCGCTTTGTCTGACGGAAAAAATGACGAATTTTAAAATAATTTTCCGTTAATTAAAGAGAAACAATTTTTGTTCGAAAGTTTTCACAAAATAAATTGAATTACAATTATATTTAAACTTTTCCTATAAATCTGCAAAATTTGAAGTACATATCACGTTTGTTCTGGTTGAATATGCTGTCTGAAGCTTCGATTTACACCTGCTCCTCTACGTAGATGTCGCGTTCTCTAAAAGTTGAAAATGGCAAAGTTGTCCCAAGAAACATCATTTAATTTAAAAATGGCGTTGATGTCCAATAGAGCGTTCCTAAAATTTCAAAACTAGCGTGGATGGTCTCAAAACGTGTTCCTAAAATTTCGAAAATAGGGTAAAATCTTCCAAGAGCGGTTCCCAAAATTTTAAAAATGACGTATACGTGTCCAAGAGCGTTCCTAGAAGTTCCAAATAGTATATGTTCCCAAGAGCGTTCCAAAATCAATAGCATACTTCATCAAAAGATTAACGTTTTCTATATCGTGGCGGAGATGTCTCTAAGCGTT
Source organism: Oikopleura vanhoeffeni (assembly GCA_004367855.1). Lineage (NCBI taxonomy): Eukaryota > Metazoa > Chordata > Appendicularia > Copelata > Oikopleuridae > Oikopleura > Oikopleura vanhoeffeni. The sequence goes on along the minus strand of SCLH01001144.1, from coordinate 223,884 downwards.
CGATAAGAGTTCAATTCACAATTGTCTACACTTTCAGACCTCAGTTTATATATAGCCTACGCTTCTTTACATCGATCACATCCCCACTTAACCGTTTGTTCCGTATTGATAATTCGTTCTCAATCGTGTACACTTCGGACTCCTCAGTATATAATGCACAAAGCAATTTTCTATGTGAAATAAGAAAAAAATGTTAAAATTGAAAGAAAAGTATTATTGGTTTTTTTGAAAAAAAATCTTTTTTTGATTAAGTTCAGAAAAAATAATTTTTGTCCATTAAATGCTGAAAAAAAGTTTATTAAAGTCGAAAAATAATTTAATGATGATTATTAAAGTAATTGTTTTGAGGGATTAAAAGATATTAGTACTAAAATAAGTGCTTAATGATGTTTAACGCAGAAAATATTACCGTCGCATTAAGTAACTCAGTATATAGTAATGAAAACTCTTTAATGACTTTATTCATTTGTGTGTATTAATGAAAAGCAAAAGAAAAAAACTCTAACTGAACTCTATTCATTTGTGTGTTTATGTTAATTAATTCCGCCACCAGAGGCGGAATAATTAACATTAAGTACACACAAATGAATAAAGTTCGCCCTTTGGGCCCTTACTTTCGCAATCATAAAATGCTATTAGTTTCAGAACTTTTAGAAGATTCAACTTAAAAGTTTTTGAGATTTTAGAAATTTTTTAAAACTGCTTAATTAAGGGAGTGTGGGCGTTAGAATCTTTCATACTATTTTTGACAAACACTTCAAATGATGTCGTAGAGCCTTCATTTTTTGACACAAATGTAGATATTGAAAAAAAATTTTTTGATCAATCTGAAAGTTTTTAAAAATGTAGCGCTAAAGAGAAATGGACACTTGAAGGAATTTTTTGTTCAGCGAAAAATCTACAATTTTTTTTGTAAAATTATCAAAATATCAGATATTACTAATAAAAGCATTCAAAAACGATTAATAATTTCAAATTAGGTTTAAATACACTCCTTGGCTATTTAAGTACTTTATGAAAGACACAATTTTTTTTTATTTAATGTCAGAAAGTGCTTTAACTTCAAGAACTTTTAGAAGATTTAACTACAAATTTTTTGAGATTTTGGAATTTTTTTGTTAATGCTTATTAAGGGAGTGTGAGCGTTATAATACTTCATCTAATTTTTGACAAAAACTTCAAATTATGGCGCAGAGTTTTCAAAATTGGCACAAATGGAGAGATCAAAAATACATATTTTTTGATGTTTCTGAAAATTTCCAAAAGTGATGGATACTGAAAAGAAGTTTTCTGTTATGCGAAAAAAATTTTAAAATGAAATTTGAAATCATAAAAATAAGTTGAAGTTTTAAATATTCAATAAAAACTAGAAAAAATAAAATATAGGACGAAAAACTTCAGTTAACTCCCGTAGTGTCTTTGGAGCCATCCGTGGCTCGAAGGCCTTTAATCGCAATTTAGGACCCTTAATCATGTATGAATGAAAATTTACAAAGTGCTCGATCGACTATTTGGATAATTGACGTTTGTGCGTTTTTTTTNTTTGATTTAGATAAATTTTCTACCGTGTACACTGGACACGATTTCACCTGATCCGAAATCTAATACTTACAAGTTGGAAGTTCCAACATAGAATTAAATGTTATAGTTGTTTTTATATTAAAAAACATCCCTACTGTGTACACTGTACACAAGTTCACCTGACCCTAAATCTAATACTATTTCAATTTTTATTGATTTTCGAGATTTATACTTATAGAGTAAATACATATATAGTTTCACTTTATTGTATATTAATTTCGACGTTTTAAGTCATCTTTCAGTACAGTGTATNTCATTAAATCCCGTCCTAAAAGAAAGCTTGTGGAGCTGGCAATGGTCCTCTAAAAAATTTTTCGTTAAATTGCGAGAATTTCAAAAAACAATACTTGGAAATTAATCAAAGGTAAAACGAAACTCAAATGAACCGCCAGACGTCCAAAACAACTGTCGCCGCACACGAAAAAACTCGAAGAATTTTTATTTACGAGATTCAAAAAATCTTTCTCTCGATGAGCAAATTTCTGAAGCCGTTTCTACGGCGTACAAAATGGAACTTTAAACAAAATCAAATTCAATCTCATTATAGAAATCCGATCAAACTAACTTACCCGAATATTCTGATTCGGAATTTAAATATCGTAAATTTTTAATTTGTTCTTTTATTTAACCTGTTTCTCTCGTAATAAACTTCAATTATTTTTCGTGTTTTCTTTATTCAAACCGCCGCAATAAACACTATTTGGCTTACACAAAAACGCCCTCTAGTTTTTTCGAGCGAAAAGTAAAAACGAGTAATGCGCATCTACCGTCAAATTGTATATCAGATCAAAAGACAAAAATTACACCATAGCAATTAGGGGACGCGATAGAAGCATTTCATGTTATAATATAATCATATTATTAATATATGAGCAAACTTTCATGGACATTATGGTCGGATAAAAAGTGCCTTCTGATTATTTTTCAGTTGCTTCGCCAGCGAAAATACAGAAATAATGAATAAAAACAGATGTTTTCTTATTGTGTACTTTATGAGTTTTCTATATCTTTTAGTAGGATGTCAATGTGAAATCTTATAAATGTCAGTTCTACTGTAAAGTCATCTGTTTTGTAGGTTCAGTGACTAGGTCTTTCGGTAAAAATATTTTTGTGAGTCACGTGGACAAATGAAGAGCTGATAAGTTTTAACTTAAATTTTTTAATCAATTTTTTAATAAGATAATTCATCAATTTTTGATAATTTAAATTTTTGATAAAGCTTGACATTCGAACGTTCTGCTGGATCTTATAAAAATCTCTGGACAAATGGAGGTGTTCGTTCAAAATTTATTTTGAATTCAGGACTTGACAATGCCAAGTTTGGCATCTTATGATTTTCGCAGAAACAATGTCATGGTGACTTTTATCAACACATTCTGACAGGCCTACTCCGTAATTATTTGAAATATCGAACATGAAATTTCTTGGTCCCAGATAACGATCCTTGATCTAAGTGACCTTTGCATTATACGATGCAGTTGATGTGAATTAGCTAAGGGGTTTATATGTAAATTGTGTAATTGCTGGGTATGTTCAACCACTCTTAAACTTCTTAACTTGTGATTAAAATTATCAACTAAAAAAGAAAAAAAGTATATATTGGTCTGTTCACACTTTATATAATTTTATAATTCCAAAATTGTGTTTCAACATAAGTAACACAGTCTCGTAAAGCGCGTATTACGAAAACGAGTTGAAAATGCACATTTTTTCCCAGCAGCAAAAAACTCGAGCCAAGTATCTATACAAATTAGTTGAAACTTCAAAAATAACAAATAAAAAGAAAGGGACTCTTTAAAGGGTAGCATCGACACGCAGACTTGAGTCATTAAATACAAATTATTAGCGTTTTACTTTTTTGTGCTTATTATCGTAGCTGAACCAGAATAAATGTGCAATCAATAATAAAAATAATTTTTGTCTATTTTAGAAAAGATTTGAGTCCGAACTTTAATTTTTGAATTCGTAAATTTTCAAAAAAATCCAAAGCATTATGAAAATTTTCGCATTTCTTTGACCAATTTTTTTTTCTTATTTTTTGAAATTTGTTCAATAAAATAAAAAAAAAAACCACTTTTATTTTTTCATGCATGCTCTACAAATTTTCTGACGCCATTTGAAATCAAAAAAATCTTTATTTTTTATCTTCTGTCGATTTAGATGGAAATCATTATTAAAATTGTCGCAAATTCAGTACATAATCATTTTCAAAAATTTTGTGGTTTTCGAATTCTTAAATAAAAATCAGGAAAATCACTTTTTTTTTTTATCTATTTAATATCCGTATGTTAACTAATGAGTTGTCGCGCGATTATCTTTCTAAACTATCGATGAAATTTTATCATCGAAAGTGCCACTTGGCACTAAAATTTTATAAAATTTATGCTAAGTTAAAATTTCAAAAATATAATTATGGTGTAATAGGCGCCATTTCTGAGAAGTAGAACATTTTTTAATCAAAACGCAATTGAAGGTCAATTTTTTATTCAAAAAAGTTTTTTCTCTACTTTTTTGCCATTTTTGACCATTTTCATGGACAAAAACTTCATACAGCGAAATTTTTTTAATACGCACATAGAAAACTGACTTTATAGCGCATTACACCGACAATGTCTGAGTTTAGTAAATATGTCTTCAAAGAGAATTATATATTATAGGGAAAAATAACCTTTTGTTATCAAAATCATGATTTTCATCAAATATTTTGACTTCATTATAAAATTAACTTTTTATTATGAGATATAAATCAAAGCGAACAAATTGACGTAGGCCAGATACTTGTGCATCTTCCGACAAAAATATAACGTGAAAACAACTGTGACGTGTATCCCTGATATCTATACCTTGCTTTTCTCACTATATTTTCTAGAACTAAAAATTACCAATTTTAACATATAAATGCGAATCCCAAATATTACCTTCCAACTTCCTATGCATAAAAAATTGAAATTCCAACGCCTAAACTCTCTGTAAACAAATTCAAAGTAAGCGCACAATTGTGGCTCTGGTGCTTGCGGAATTTTTTTATATGCTCACAAGGTAAAGAAAATAGAGTGCCATCAACTCGGCAGACTAGACTATACTAGAGTCAGTATAATGTTTTTATGCTTATCAATTAGTTAAGCTGAACCGATATAAATATGTTTCAGCTTGATAAAATCATTTTTTATCCATTTTAGGAAAGATTTGAGTTCGAGTTTTCATTCTTGAAATCGTAAAATTTTTAAAAAAATTCAAAACATTAAGACAATTTTCCGCATTTTTCGTCCAAATTTTTTTTTGTTTTATAAAAATTAATGGGTAAAAAGTTAAACAAAAAACGACTTTAATTTCTTCATAGGTGCCTACATATTTTCTGACCACTGTTTGAAAATTCATATAATTTTTATTTGTCATCGTCTTTTTTAAAAATATTATGAAAATTTCCCGCAAATCATGCCCATAATTTAATTTGTGGTTTTTCAAATTCCCTGTTAAAAATAAGGTTGAATCTCTTATCGTAGATCTCCGTATTTCAACTAATGAGTTGGTCACGGGATTACCATTTCTAAACTATGGATAAAATTTTGAACACTCGGCTGTACACTCGGTCAGTGCCATTCGGCACTAAATTTATTAAAATTTTATGCTAGCAAAATTTTTTTTATAAAATTGCGGGCGTTATGGGCGTCATTTTTGGTGATAGTCAGGATATTATTCAATATCAAAACGCAATTGAAGGTCAATTTTTATCTCAAAAAAAGGTGTTTTTCTCTACTTTTTGACATTTTTGACCCTTTTTCATGGAAAAAAACTTTGATATTAAAGAAATTTTTGAATGTGCGGAATTTTGAAGATACTTTTTTGCGCAAAACACCCGACAATGGCTAAAGTTTATTGATATCGTCTTTGAAAAAAATGAATAGTTGGGTTTAGTTGAATGGATGTACAGTGAAAAGTGGTTCTTTATATTTTTACAGGTACAGTACCTGAGGTACTTAGTGATGTTAAGAAAATAAAAATTTAAACATTTGCAAGAATGAACACTTTTATTGGAGTTGAAAAGTAAAAAAAAAATTCCACATTTTTTTTTCATATATTGCTCTTGAAAAATGTACCAATCAAGTAGGCAAAACAATCAATGGGCTTTAATAAGCACCGTTCATCAGTGTTTCAGTTTTTGCTCTATAAATGAGATTTGCAGTAGGTTCAAATGCAAGCCAATCATGAGCATTGGACCAAAATGATCAACAGCCAATTAAAAGCCTGGAAACCACATTAACTATAGCTGGCCAGCGCTCTTAAGAAAAATTGTTAAAAATTAATTGAAAAAACCGTAAGCAGGCTATCGCGTCGATGATTTTCAGTTTTCGGATCCGCCGGCGAATTTTATTTATTTCCACAAAAAATCACGAGCCAAATTTTTTTTATCAAGTCAAATTCCAAAAACTGCGAAAAATAACTAAAATGAATGCTTCAAAAAATCCAGCTGGTTTGAAGCTTTAATTCGGACGATTATTTTTTCAGATCATTCTCATGCACGGTCTCAGCCTGAAACTCTCAGGGGCGATAGTATTTATTCTTTTTCAGTTTACTTTTTGCTACCTATTAAAGGTAACCTTTTTAAGACAACCTTATAAACAAAAACACAAAAAAATGACGAAATGCGTAGGTTTTTTCATCAAGAGCCTACGCAATACCCTCATCCTTGAACTTTTTTAACACAGTTTTTGTAGATGAGGGAGCACCTCTTGTAAACAATTTTCAGAAATTTGATCATAAGACAAAAATAAATTGATTCTCATTTCGTAAAATCTATGCATTTTTTTGGTAAACATTGAGACTGCGTAGTAGTGACTACAATCATAAATGTAGGCAAGTTTTCCTTTGAAATGCCCGAGGGCACAGTTAAAATGATTCAGTTTATCTTGCAAATGCTTTGTCCCAATTACCTGCTGGTTGATTTATAAAATATAATGGACCTTCAATTTTTTTCTAGCGAATACTGCAATGAAAATTTCAAGCATTATTACAATAGACCCGACGAATGCTTCGAAAAGCAACTTGATGAATTTCCGTGTATAGATTTTTTAAATTATATGAAAATTGAAGCCAATCCATCGAAAGAACAATTTCGGTCGTATAAAGAAGCTCTGAAAAAACCCAGTTATTACCAGAGAAAAGTTTGCATCAATGAAAATTTATTTACTGAAATGTGTGGAAATATGACGGCTGAACAGAATTATATTTGTAAATGGAAATTTGGGAACAGGTTTTTATATTCATTTTATTTGTACCAAATCTCCCGTTGGTGGACATTTCGATTCAATCATGAAAAATTGTGTGATTTTTGATCATTTACTCAAGTTTATGCAAAGTTGTACAGTAGGTTATCTGAAAAAGAGCGTATGGATAATTTTGACTGATAATAAGTCACTTATTGGTGGCGCTAAAAAATTGCGTAAGGGGGTGGGCGTCGTAATTTTTTGAGGCCTTTAAAGAATTAATTTGTTATACATTAATATCGATGATGACTAGAGTTGACCCAAGGAATCTCATGGTGGCAATTTTTATTGGTAAATATGAACCGCCAAAAACTTTGCATGACATTGAAACAATCAAAAATGACGTAATCGAATTCTAGAAATTTCAATTATTTCAAAGCAAAAATGTAAACTTAATTTTCGAATTTGAGTTGGTTCAAAATTTCGATCAGTTGTAAGCAGATTTTTGATTGATCTTTTTGAAGTGAACTCTTGTACTTTTGTTCTGATCAGACGAACTTTTTTTCGGTTTTTTCATTTCCGCTTTACTTTGAATCAAATTTCTTGAATTCTATCATGGAGAATTATTCTTAGGTTGGATTAAAAGGTACCAGATTTCAACGCTCACCCTTTAAGTATTAAAAAAAATTAATGAAACTCAATTGATAAATACTTTGAATTAATTCAATAATCCGAATCGTGACAAAACTTTTCAGGAATTTTCAAATAAATATAACTGAATTTAGTCATAAAACTTCCTTTTCGATTGGAAATCATTTGGAGACTTCCCCAGAAACTCAAAGTCCAAATGTAATTTTAAAACTTGCCGATAGCTTCGAACCACAAGCAATAATGAATAATTCATCAGATATTTTATTATCAGATTTTTCTATTGGTAACGAAATAACTAAAACCGATATATTACGTGGAAATATGAAGCATCCGCCGTTCTGCTTCAAGGACAATGAAGTTATAACATGTTCTCAAATTTCTATCATCTTACTTTTGGTCTTCAATCTACTTTTATTTTTATTTATGCTGTCTTTCAATATTTATGAGATGATCAGAACGTACATAAGACGAACAGAAACCCTTAAAAAATTCAAGGATCGGTTTTAAAGACTGTCCATAAAATATCGTGGACCAACAAGAGAAGAGATCCCCCTTTACAGAAAAGTGTTGAAATTCTTAAGCATACAGTAACTGAGGTTATTTTTTTAAAGGGCGCACAGATTTGACTGTGCCACAAACGAACCGTAATGAAGATAAGCACAAATGTTTTTGCATTCAACTGGAAACTAAAAAAAAGCTTTAACAGCTTTGCACTTTAGTGAATCCTACCGATAGCTCTCCTGGTGTACCGATTCAAAGAAAACGGCTGGGTGAAGTCAACAAAAAATTTTGGTGGAACTAAGCGCATGATTGGGCTCAATTCTAGCGGGGTCTCATCGTGTTGGCTTCACGTTCGCGTATACCTGGAAAAACGTTAAATTCTAAATTGCGGTTTCTTGGTCCCTGGTTATGATATGAGTATGATTTTTTAACCCCTTCGGGCTTCAAATTTTTCAAAGCAAATTTTTTTTGACCATTTGTACCATTATGACCCCAAAAGGTCAAATTTGATACATTGACCGTCATATTACATGTCATATGAAAGGGAAATTCATGATCGATTCAAAACAATATAAAAAATTTTCTGATTGTAATATTAACGCCCGGAATGTCTATATTGATATGTTCGGCCCTAAATTTTTCAATAAACCTCGATATTTCGAATCCGTAGCCCTAAGGTGGTTTTTTTTAGGAGCTATCTGGTGTTTCCGGCTTTCCTCGTATTTGGAAACCCATGACACCATTTTTATTGCAGATCAGAGAATTTTATTTCGCGTGTAAATGCTGTAATTTTTTTCAGAATTTGAGACCGGTTGACCGCGTAAGGCGGATTTCCGGTAGGTCCATTTTTTCAATCAGGCCAAAATTCGGTTCTGTGACTAATACGGGCAGAAGGAGTCGAATCTGATATCAGATTTTATCGATGACGTCATTATGAAAGCAATTTTTGGGTCACTTTAGATGAACGTCATCGAAAATCTTACAACTTGTAGCAAACACGGTAACTTAATAAAAACGGCGGCGAAATAAGGGCTAATTGACACGGGGCAGTCGAATCTGATACCATATTCACTAAATAAACAACAGTCATACGTCAATTTAGTCAAATAGGAGCAAATTCATATAAAGTAAGATTTTTTCGGCAAATATTATTCAGGTCAAATTGTAATATGACCCCAGAAATAGGTGACAAATTGAAAAATGCCACCCGCATGACGTGTTCAACATAACATTCATATAAAGACAATTTATGACGATTGCAAATATGTATTTTATAATTAATTTTTCTCTAGGTGTAATATTACTAGGAGAATGTCGATATGAGTAATTTTCGCCCCCAAATTCCAAATTACTCGAGATCTGTAGACCCCATCAAGTTCATTTTTAGCACCAAATTAGATCATAAATTATTTTTTATTTGTGATACAGTATGTTCTTTATCACGTGGAAAATTGTACGGATGGTTGAAGAATCCATTGGACCCTTAAAACATCTGCCCTATCATTATAGTGTACAATGGCCACTTAACATGACGACACAAAAAAAATATAAAAGCTATTATTTTATTATTAGTACTAGATCGAAAATCCTTGCATATCCTATATTATCACCGACGACTTATGAAGCGTCACAAGAATGGAAGATTGACAATAGAACACTGGATAGTCATCTTTTGTGCAAACGTTAGTGATAAATGTTGTAGCTGATAATAAAGATTATAAAATAATAAATATATATTACAAACCGAAAAGATAGCTTAAAAGTCCAAAAAGGATGTTTTCCTTATGCTCAATTTTTCTGACCACAAACGAGTGCTTCAAAAAAAATTTCACTGGTCGGATCTCATTTTTATTGAGGAAGGGTTGATACTCTATAGTTCATGGAAATCATTGCTGAGAGCTCTTAGTTTAACAGATAGTGCTTCACCGTGGGTTGTGACCCTAATTATGCGTCAGTTATTTGTCCGGTTAAACCGGAAGGTTTTTGAAATCTGTCTAAATTTCAAATTTTTGATGTCACTAATGTTCGTTTTTTGATAATTAAGCACTAATAAATATTTAACAAGTATTGTAATAATAACTGTAATATTCGGTCTAGAGCTTTTTCTTTGAATGCAGCCAGTCAATTCTGTCGCGTCTAATAAATATATCTTACCTGATTATTGTGTAAAAATACTAAAGAAACACTTAGTCAGTCGGGATAACTCATCATTTTTCAAGCTGAAAGCTGATGTCCAGATTTTTATACATGATAGTTATATCATATTCAGAACACTTCTCGATGGTGTTATCCGCAACTATCGCAGGTTAGCAATTGTCGAATGTCTGCATTGTGCACAATTAAAACATTTCACAGATACAAGTTTTTACATGAAGAATATGGCCAAAAATGAAGATGAAAAACAGCATTTCAAGAAAAAGACGTTCAATGCGTTTTATTCTTAAAAATTTGGGCGCTATTATACGACCCGAAATGTTCACTGAGAGCAATTTTTTGCTACAAATAAAACATAAAGATTGAGAGTGCCAAATGTAACGTGTTCCAAACAAGTTTTGGAATTTCATCAAATAGTTTATAATGATAATTCGCGCGACCTTCCAATCGTTCACAACAGAACAAATAGATACCAGAAAATCGAAAATAGTGATTCTGACTGATTTTATGGAGAATTCAAAAAACCACTAAATTAAATTTTTGAGAATGTCGATTTGCGGAATTTTTCAAAATATAGTTTTAAAAAGTCGACAAAAATGACAAATAAAATGATTTTGAAAAGAGCCAAGCGTTAAGAAATATGTAAGAGCCATCTTGATTAAAGTTTACCGTGTCCATTATTTGGTTAGTTATAAAATAGGGACCGTACATAGACGCTCCAGCTGGGGAATTTTCTCGATTTTCAAAGGTTTGGTTCTAGCAGTAATTATTTTTTGTCTATTACTATATCGTTATCGACCCCTAACTAGAATAATTTGCTATTAAAACAATCTCAGACCACCATCAGGTGGCGAAAAAACCCTTTCAAAATGGGAAAAGTTGAAACATATTTTTGTGTGAAGTATGCCCCCAGTGGGTTCTGCCAGGAAGCTTAACTGATTGTTTAACAGACGCACCAATACGATTTTGATCGAGAAACATATTTTTTTTCGATCTCCGCTCTAACTGCGCTCCGACTTTTTTTGTGTAAAAACCCTAGAAAACTGAATTTCGTTAAACAATGTACTTTGAAAAATGCTGAAACTTTTGATTAATTTGCTCTCTAGCGCTTCCCTGTGGTCATTATTTTGAAGGTCATCTCCCTAAGGTACCAACAAATTGTTTGAAATTGGGTATATTTTTCAAAAAATCGAGTCCCCGACTGACGCGTCATGACGGTCCCTAGTTAAAACTGAAATAACCTCAAAAATAAAAAAATTTCTAAAGAGATTAACAACAGTTTGATAACGCTACCTGTAAGTTAAATGATCAGGGTTCGTTTGCATTGAAGCGTGGCTAGGGTAAAGCCACTTGGTCTATTTTATTTATTCTATCCAAAGCAATTGATTTGATCAGATCAACGATAGCAGATTTTTCTCCTTCTGAAAATTCTTAAGATCAACAAAATAAATACGATTGAATTTAACCTTATCGAGTTTTTTATAAGCACCTTCTATTCAAATGAAAGTTTCTTATTTTTATTTACACAACATAGCGTCAAAGAGCTGCAAATTTGATTTCACAATTCCGATAAATATGCGAAAAATTATTTTAATAAATACAAAGGCGTTATCACGCAGGAATAATATTATTTTATGGTTTCCGACATTCAGATGTTTAGAAACCTTTACCTAGTTTTAATCCAAAAAATCGACATCAACATCTATGGTGCCTGCAATTTACGAAAAAGCAAACAACTTGTGGCTGCCGGA
>SCLH01001144.1:199917-212021 GCA_004367855.1 Oikopleura vanhoeffeni | reverse complement strand
CTCAGCCACAGTTTTAAGTTGAAAAATTTTAACCACTAAAAATCTTCAGATTTAAAGAGGAAAAATAATATACAATCAAAAGATAGTCTGAATCACTTCTCGCAAATTTTATTTGAATTATGGCTTATGGATCTTTTTCTAACATATATACAATATCAGGTGTATATCTAAACATTTATCTCAGAACTTCAATTGTATGGACGCAATTGACTTCAATCAAAACCTTGTCATGAACTTCTTCCCAAGCACTTTCAACAAAGTCATAGAGGCTCGCTAGTTGTGCGACACCACAACTCAAGAAAAATTCCTTCCACATCAAAAATCAGTTATTATAATACAAATTTTGTATATTCAAACCAGCATAAAGCACTTAGTATGAATATTAATGAAGTTATTCATTCTAATTAATTGTAATATCGACCCATCATAATTAAGCTCAATAAATGAATTTTAAAAAACGTACCCACTGGGTACTACCCAGGTTTTCTTTATCAGATTCACATCCGAACTCATTTGAATAAATCTTTCTTCATATTTTACACTTTAGAAACATATCTTATTTCTCGTTTATATGGTCATTGAAATATTTGACTAATATAAATGTAACGAAAAAAGTTCTAGACCCAGTTTGAAAAATTCAATGAATTGAAATCTGTACGGAAAATTCTTTATTATTAATAATGGTTGAAATGAATAATCGAAAACGTTACCATAACTGACAGAATTATATAAATGTATAAGTCCGGAAATCAGACTCACGTGTGAATTTGATATTTTTCAGTAAACTATAACTTTATTTGAAACATGTACAGTGCACATTGTGCACACACATATCCCTTATTCACACTTTGTGAATATCCCGGCCCTGATTAGGAAACTTAGCGTGTTTTAAATGTAGCCGGGATATTTACAAAAGTGTGAATAGGGAATATATTGGCGGATATCTGATCGTGGTGTGCTCGGCAAATAGGTATAGAGTCGAAATATGTTTAAAGTCAGCGGTCCCACAGGACCGTACGGGTGGCTGAGAGTTAAAATTTTAATTTTGATATTGATTTTTTTTAACCGTTACAAGCTTGACAACGAGCGAAGATTTCGCGTCCTCACAAATTTCGTTTTATTTATATGACAATCAACTTTGGTTCTATTATATTTGTGCATCAACTCTGTTACCACAAATAATTGCACTTGATTTTGGCTTGGAAGAATTTCTCTTTCTTGTTAGACCGTTCTCGCCATCATCCGCATTTTTCATAAATTGTTGGACCTCGATTAGTGTTCTATCTGTTTCCCTAGTTTTGTATCTTGTGACAGGCAGGGATCGGCATATCTGATTTGATTTTGATAGCATCAGATAATCCGATCGTATCGTTCTTTTCTGATACGATCAATAAAGTCATAATTTTTGATCTCGGTAATCCGATACGATTTATAAAATTTTCGAGTCAGTCGATCCGATATTATATTTTGATGCTTAAAAGTTGATACAATCGATTCAATCCGAAGAAATAAGCTTGCAAAAGTCGGTACGCCTCAGAAATCAAACCATATCCCTTTAACACCTTTTGTTAATCTAGGATGTGCGGGCTTTAGGAGTGTTATGATTGGCTCCCTCAGCCCGCACATCCTATGATTAACAAAAAAGGGTTTGAGGGATATCGGAATCCGATACGTATCGGACAAGTCGATATCAATCAAAATCAAATACTATCGGTAGAAATTGAATCGTATAGTAGCGGAACCATCCGATTCAATACAATTAAAATTGCACCCTCTACGATCCGTAACAATTATATTCTTATTAGCCCCTATCATTTCGATTTGATATTATTTATATTTTCCTAAGCCGATTCCTGGTAACAGGTATCATTTTTGAATTTTGGTTGAACACAGTGCGAGAAATCATTATTTACCACCAGGATATTTAACAAGAAAAAATTCCGTTACTTTTATTTTTCATGTTTGGTATTTGCATGTATTCACTTACTATCTTGTATTTCATGATAGATAATACTTTTGCTATTTTTGATCTAGTTTATTTGACCGTTTTATTAAACCCAAATAAAGCCGGAGCCCTTTCTATCATGATTTTGCAGCACATTGCACCATTAGTTCTCACAATGATTTTTTCTATTTTATCGATAACTGGGTTGGACAAAAAAATTGAAGATAAGGAAAAAATAATTTGAATGCTGATTTAACAAAGCAACATTTACAAAAAATGTGGAAAGAATACAGAGAAAGTCAGTGACAAAATGGGCACAAAAGTAGTGATTGCAATACTTCAGTTAATATTTTTTTCGATTCATGAAAAAAGTGATACTTTTAAACTAATCATTGTTATCAAAATATTTAAACTACCTTTGGTTTAATTTCTTTCAAATAGGCTGAAATTGTCTTGAAAGGAGAAAAGTATTGGTTGAAACTTTTAAATTTTTTATTCGATTATACTAAATCCTTTTATTTGATTTGTTAAAATTTCAACGATCAAAATTTATATTAAGGCTTCAAATTTTTTACCTTATTCGACATATAGTGTACAAAGAACACATAATATATTAAATCGGAAATATTTGGGAAATTATTTGCTCGACCTGGTTCACCGGACAGAATCTAATCCTGTATTCTTGAAAAGCATTTTTTGTTTAATATAAGATTTCAATAATACATATACAGAGGATTATTATCATGAATCTCAAATAATAACTAGTAGGGCCCTTATATATCGCGATTTCCGAAATCCCGAAAAAAACCTACGCAATTTTTCGATGTATAGCTAAAATAGTTCAAGGGCCAATATGGCCGAATTTGCCAAATTTTTGCGATATTTTTTTGATATTTATATTCCAAGATTGGATGTCCCAAATCACCTAATCAACTTTTATTTTATTTTGTTTGGTGGAGTATTAAATTATACGCTTTCGTGATTCACGTAATTAAAACCTATCGTGAAGCTTCTTTAAAATTAAAAAAAATGTTTGAATATTTGCACGTTATGTAGCAAACTTTAACTGATTACTTTGATTCTCAAATGATATGACGTTATTGCAACCTACGTGTTTTCATTTTGTGAAAAATAATTAATTCTGTTCTCATATCACGAAGGCCAATATCGTCGAATTGCCGAAATTTTTCAGCAAAAACTTCTGATATTGAGCCCCCTGTATCGAAAAAAATAGCCTGCCGGATGTATGTGGGAAATTTTTAAATAATGATATCTTTTATAGACAATTTTGGTATTTATTTATAATTTTTTTGCAACGTTTGCTAATGCATCTTCAGGGCTAATGTTTTAACTAAAAATAAGTTTCGAAGTCTGTAAAAATACAGAATCAATTTATATATTTAAAACTTTAATTTTGAACTTTCAGTTTTTTTCAAAATAAAGATGCGGTCACTCATAAGTTTAAGAATTTAATTTTTGAACTGATTATACATGCCTTTACAGTTATAAAATAAGAACAATCTATGATGCTTATTAAGTTTTAGCAAGGATGCTTGTTATTTGTCTAGCACTCGGTTTGACAACTTTCGAAATTTCCTACTTTCTACCGGAGTCAATGATTCAAGCATTTGGTTTATGTATCTGTCATGAAAATTTCTGTGCATCTCTGTTCTCCCGATATTCCGTTAGTAATATTAAATAACCTTCGAAAGCTGATCAATTCTCGTAAAAATTGAAAGCTTCAAAATGGATTGTTAGTTTTTGTTACTTTTTCCACTATCATGCCAGTTCGTAAATTTTTTTTTTTATTTAAATGTTTTTATTCAAGCCATGAATAAGTCATAAAAGTAAGTAGGTGACAAGGTATATTTAGGCCCTCGGTGACAAATTTGTGAATTTTGGAAGGAGTACAAACAACGCGGGATACTAGCATCCAATCACAGCCCCCGAAATGCAGAATAAGCCGATTTCATCGGTGAAATTTGTTTTTATAACCAATTAAATGCTCAGATTCCGCATTTTTTCAAATAGTCACGGTCTGTCGGTTCAAGGGCCCTTAATCCATATCACAATGGCTTGTTCAAAAATTATCTACGCTATAAATATATAATTTGTATTGAATTTTATCGTTAAAAGATAGAGACACATTAAGAAAATCATTTTAATTTCAGACGCATCTTGATAGCAAACTTGTTTATAAACGGAGATATCGTAGCGCTTTCAATCAAATCATCTTCAATAAAATCAAGAATAAGCGCAGAAACAATTATAATCAAATCCTCAATTACATCTGCAGAACCTAGCTTCATTTTCGTCATGCCACCAACTGTTTTCAAGTGCTATCACAAATACTTTATGTTCACAAAATAAAACTAATAATGATTATTTCAATAAATTTATAAGCTCAATAATCATTTCAAATAATTTCAAAAAATAAAAAAAACCCTTCTTATTCTCGAAGCGAATTGCTACAAAAGCATAGTTTAGCATTTTCATAAAATTACTATATTTCGGAAATAAATACTTTCATGATTTTAAATTTAAAATTTCCATCCAGTGACAACATAGAATCCTTTTTTGACGAAAAAACAGGCTCATTAATCTAATTAATATCATTTTTATAAAAATGACAAATTTAGTTCAAATTTTGCTGTTATTGATTTTGTCAACAAGATGAAAAATAGTGATCTGAAAAACTGAAGTAGCTTTTTCCGAAAAAAATATGCAAATGAAATGAAAATGCTTCATTATGTTTTTGTGGCGTTAGACTATTTTGGCTTTTACTGCCTGCCTCATAACATTTTTAATCTGACCCTTGTCGTTGTATTTTTCTTGCTGTCATTAAGCGACGATCACCCTCATAAGAGCACACAACTTGTTCATTTGGTATATAATGCCTACTGGTGTTATGAAAACTCAAGCATAGTATTACATAATGAGTAATGCTGATCAGAGCAATTATAGCGTAACAAAGAAAAAAGGAATTTTTGGCTCATTCCATCTCTCGGGCGCGAAAGAAGAGGGAGAGTGAGAGACGACTCAAAGGTATGTTGCAATTCTTATCGTTATTATTACGGCTCAGCTGATGTTTTATTTCCACTGAGCCAAGGGGCTATAATAAAGCTATTAGCCGAATACTTCTTTTCCGGTATAAAGTTCGCTCGATAGCAGCATACTTTAAAAGGTAGGCTACTCTTGGGAGATTCTCTATGAGACGCCCCGACATGCATTTGTTCTTCCTGTATTTACCGTTAACTGTATTTATTTGATAAATTATCGTAACATAAAGATAATTGCGTCATTCTTACCGCCAGGCAATGCAACCCCCTTAAAATCGACTTTTCAGACCCCGTATTTATCACTTATTTTTCCTCAGAAGTTTGATTATTTGACAATAAAATAACTTAACTTTTGATACCCTGGGATCTCTTAGTTTCTTGGTATTATGGGCTGTACGATCACAAAATGAAGGCAATTCATCTGTTAAATGCCAGAGGGCATAGCTTCAATGATTCATTTTCCCTTGCACAATACTTTGTTTATAGTTGACACTAGTTGATATTTTGAAGTAATGAACTTACAATTATTTTTCTAGCGAATACTGCAGAGAAATTACAAAATTATCATGAAGCCCCAATGAATGCTTCAAAAGCAGTTTGATGAATTTCCTTGTACAGATTTTCTGAATTATGTGAAATTGAAGCTAATCCAACGAAAGGACATTTCGTTCTTATAGAGAAGCTTTAAAAAAACCAAGTCATTACAAAGAAAAGTGTGCATAAATGAAGATTTATATACTGAAAAATGTGGAATATGACAAAAGACAGAATGATTCTTGTAGATTGAAATTTGGAAACAGTTTTGATATTCATAGTTAATTTTTATCATAAAAATATACCATTCTCAATATAGTGAAAACCGCGTCCTTAAATACTTGCCTTTGGATGATCTTACTAAGATAGTTGTTGAATTTTGGATATAAAAAAAATTATATCTTTGATAATAGCACATAATAAAATAATTATGAAAACTCTGTTTTTTGGTACATATATCTCAAATTATGATGTCATATTACACTGTTTAAAGATTTTGAGTATTTTCTACAACTGAAAAAAGAATTGATATAAATTTTTATTCAGACGTCAGAAGAAATGAAAAAGGAAGAATAATCGAAAAAAAATATTTTTTTTCCAAAATATTCGAAATTTTCTGTCTCTTTTTATACTTGTCTGAAAGTTGCAGTTTTTTTCATCAAATTGTTTCTCCGTTTAAATAAAAGGAAATCTTAAATTCTAAAATGTTTCAAAATCAATAAAATTGTAAGGCAGAAAAAAAATTTAAGAAATCCAATAATGAGAATGACGTCATTAAGCGCTCACAAAGTAAGTTGTAATTACTAACTCTTACAAATTTTCGCGAATTGCACTTTAAGAAGTTAAAGGGGTCCGGTGCATTTTGACAAATAAGAATATGGGTTTTAAGAATTTCATAATTCAAGCAACTTTGTTACACCTACATAATTTTTCGAATTATGGCTTTTTAAAAAAAATTTTGAGTTCTAATTAACTTCCCGAAGTCACCAGAAAAATGAGTGTCTCGATTAAAAAAAACATCAAAAATTTGTGGTGACAAAACAGAAATCGAAAAACCGGCTCTGCAGTGCCACCTAGCTTGGGAAGTTATATTATGACTTATAATTTATAACCCAAAATTTAAATAAAATCGTACGTGTCAGTTTCGATCTCACAGAGGTAGTTTTTTTTAATGGCAGCCACCCTTCTCATGACGATTACGGGAAAACCGTAAATGCAATCGAGAAACGGTTTTTTGCATTCAACTGCCAACTAAAAAAACTCAATGGAGAAATTTTTCATTTTTTTACGGATCACCGGTTCACCGTTTGCTCTTCGATACCACATGCAAATACCGGCAAAACTTGCCAAATGGATGGTTTTTCACGAGGAATTTTTGGTCATCGAAATTTTTGACATGTGACACCACCTATGGTGTCAAATTACAATTTATTCAACAATCGAGATAACGACATGAAAACTTACTCACCTGGGTAACTTTTGGAGAGAAAAATTTTTCAAAGCGAAAAACTTTGCTGGCGCCCGATCTTTCGCAAATTAATTTCAAAATTTTATAAAATAAACCTGATAATTTTTAATTGAAATAACCGATTAAAACTCGATAATGTACGAAAACCGCGACATTGTCAAATTTATCGAAATTGTTTAACAAATGTCAATTTGAAATTATGAAGAAAATTTAGAAGGAGATTTTTACCGGTCCAATTAAAGTCCTAGCACTGTATTAGTTTTTCAAATTTAACTACAGTCCTATCGCTCTAAGTACTATTTTCAGGCTTTTCAAAAAAATCTCGAATTTTTTCAATATTTGTTGGAGTTTCTGATACTTTTGTTCTTTCTTGAGCTTCAAAATCTCCTTTAATATGCAATGTATTTTGGCTGATTCCCAACTCGTTTGCCAAAGTTCGCTTTGCAGAAAGAACTAATTTTTTAGAAAACAATTTTTCTGGGATTCTTTCTTTCTCACCAAGCCCCAATAGTTTAAACTGACGTACAAAAAGGATTATATAGGCACTTGAGCCTGCTATGGCCTCAAAATCAGAGCTAACAAATAATTCGAATGAATAATATAAGTTTTTCATAACAACAGCTTTCTCGTATGTCAATTCTTCTAAAAATTGTGCTAAAAATTCGTCATCCTAAAAGTGAAAAAAAAATGTTAGCGTTAGCAAAAAATGCTGTTTAAATGAAAATGATATAAATAGATATTTTTTCTCGATTTGTGTAAAATTATCGACAAAAAAGTTACCTTCGTCTGTAAATATATTTTTAGTTTCTCTATAAGGTGGTGTCATGACACATGTCACATGTCAAAAATTTTATTCGCAAAATTTTTCAATCCAAAAGTTACCCAGGTGAGTAAGTTTTCATGCCGTTATCTCGATTTTTGAATAAATTGTAATTTGACACCCTGGGTGGTGTCACATGTCAAAAATTTTATTCGCAAAATCTTTCTCTCCAAAAGTTACACAGGCGAGTTACTTTTCATGCCGTTATCTTGATTATTAAAGAAAATGAAGAAATTGTAATTTGACACCCTAGGTGGTGTCACAAGTCAAAAATTTTAACCACAAAATTTTTCTCTCCAAAAGTTACCCGGTGAGTAAGCTTTCATGCCGTTATCAGGATTATTGAAGAAAATGAAGAAATTGTAATTTGACACCATAGGTGGTGTCACATGTCAAAAATTTCGATGACCAAAAAATTCCTCGTGAAAAACCATCCATTTGGCAAGTTTTGCGGTATTTGCATGTGGTATTGAAGAGAAAACGGTTATTTCCGGTTTAGAAGGTGAATTACCGGTGAACCGATGATCCGAAAACATTTTCTCCATTGAGCTTTTTTAGTTGGCAGTTAAATGTAAAAAACCGTTTCTCGATTGCATTTACGGTTTTCCCGTAATCGTCATGAGAAGGGTGGCTGCCATTAAAAAAAACTACCCGGGATAAAATGCTCTTCAGTCAAAAGCTTTTTTTATAAACAGGGGTTTTATAAAAAAATTTCCCAAAAATAGGTGTGTATAAAAAAGTGTTTGAAAAAGTATGAAGACGGATTTTGCGTTTTTGATTACAATTTTCAGAAATTTCCCAGCTCGTCCATATTGTCTTTATACATATTGTAGAAGGACATGCCAAAAAATATGGTTTCGGCCATATTGCCCTTAGAGACGCAAACTACGTATAACTTGTGTGATAATTATTCAAAATAAAGTGTACATACCTGGACCAGTAATAACGGCAGACGGCAAGTATAATTTATTTTGCGATGAATATTGTCTTGATAATTTTCATTGTAAATGGCGAAAACGAACTTTCTTTTTCATTTCTCAACCCATTGCTGTAAAGTATCGATTTTCCATCAAATAAATACTGGTTTCCATCTTTAACAACCGAATTTGATTAATTTCTCCATTTTCAGTTTTATTTTTGAAAAATGCAATATTTGGAACGTTTCTTTCAGCCACAGAAATAAAACTTTTCTAAATTGCGAGTCTGAGAGACCATTGAATAGGAAATTGGGATTTTAGCGTTTCGGCAAAATCAGAAATTTGACGAGAAGTGGAATGGACAGCCGGACCAACAGCGCGATTTGCCCACTGAACCATGGCACTTTCTCACGAGCACCATCATAATCAATTGCACGACGCAATAACAATTAGTTTTTTTGGGCGAAAGTTATTTTTCAAATTAACTTTTTTAATATGAAAAAAATTACTTGCATGACCATTTCTAGGAGACATTCAGAAACGGTTTCTTGCATTCAAACTAAAACTGCGGAATTTCTTAATTTACTTTGACATCCGGTTCACAGCAGTATAAACTCGGGATAATTTTTGGTGGGTTTAAATCTCGGTAGGCGCTTTCTCTTTGAATCAGCTGGAAACGCAATATCCATGTTTTTAACCGAAATATCACGACTGTCTATCATTTACTGATTTAACTATTGTATTTATTTCATGAATTTCTGGAAGAAAAACGAGTTTCGATTTTTTTCGAAATTTTATACTGCAAAATGCCTATATATATCCGGTTGCAGTAAACCGGTAGAGTAGTTGGCAGTTGAATGCCAGAAACTGTTTGTCGATACCATCTGTAGAGTTTCTCAGTAACTTCATGCAAGTACAATAAAGTACACTTTGTTAAATGCACCCAGTGCAGCACCCGTTTAAAAAGCTACCTAAAGCGGATACGGATTTCAGAAGTTACTACAGATTAATACAGAAGTTATCAAAAGGGAATCAACAACTATATATTTGTTGATATGGGAACAAATGACGCACATTTTCTAGACCCAATTGATAACAGGGTACACGTACTGTCACATGTTTATGAAAACGCTATTAGTCGATTTGTAAGTATTTTAAGTTTATTTTTCAAGTCATTATGGCGTTTAAATGATATGATGTTCTGTAATAAATTGTTGACTTTGATCATAAATTTGCTGTTTTTTTTGTTTTTCAAGGTCAACTGGTAATTTGTTCTTTCTAAACTGGAATTAAAATTTTCATAAGTTTCAAATCTCATTTTTTTTATCAAAAGGTTTGATAATTCTTGATAATAATAGTAGTGACAGATATACCAGCAAAAAGAAAAATATTATTGATTATTAGTGAAAAAATATTTTTCGAAAAATGATCGACGTTTTTAAGTTTTTTCATTAAATTACAATAAAATATACCTCCTCTGAACCATTTTGATAGTGGAAATCCTCTGATTCCATATTTTGATGCAATATGTTGATGTTTTGTACAATCAAGTTTCCACCGAGTAATTTTGTCGAGTCCATTTTTGAGCAACTTTTACATAAGTCGGTTCCAACTGCTGACAGTGACCACACCATGGTGCATAAAATGAAACTAACACAGATTTACCAGAGTCTATAATTGCTTGCACATTTCCATCATTCAATTACTCTAGAATAACACACTCCGACCATAATAACAAAAAATCTCATTCGAACTATCTTAAATAAATAAATTTTTTAAGGGAATTATTGATTTTCGAACGCGAAAATGTTGGACCTTTGAGGGTGGCCAAAAATACCGCGTACATCAACTAACCATTTAGGAAACCCCCTGTAATGGAAACACATTACCATGTGATGGAAACCCATAACCTTTAATGGAACCCATAACATTATCACGAGGAATAAATTTATTTTATGTTTCGACATTTCAGTATGTTTAGAAACTTTACCTTATCTTTATACCAAAAATCGACATCAACAATTATGGTGCCTGCATTTACGAAAAAAGCAAACAACTTGTGGCTGCCGAATTCCCGTTTTCACCAGAAAAATGAGTGTCTCGATTAAAAAAACATAAAAAATTTGGTGGGACAAACGAGAAATCGAAAAACGGCTCTGCAGTGGCCCTAGCTTGGGAAGCTTATATTATGACTCATAATTTATGACCCAAGATTTAAAATAAAATCGTACGTGTCAGTTCGATTTCACCGACGAGGTAGTTTTTTTTAATTTTCTCATGACGATTACGGGAAACCGTAAATGCAATCGAGAAACGTTTTTTTGCATTCAACTGCACACTAAAAAACTCACTGGAGAAATTTTTTTTCGGATCACCGGTAACCATTTATGGGAAACCCCCTGTAATGGAAACACATTACATGTGATGGAAACCCATAACCCTTTAATGGAAACCCATTACAATTGATGGAAACCATTTTTGAAAACAAGGCATGTTTGAGTAAAAAACTCTGTTTTTGGTGTTTAATTTGCTCAAAACCTTCTAAAAAGTTTGTCGATTTCAGCTGATCTATAATTGAATTCCTGACATGTAATTATAGAAGAAAACTCCAAATTTTCGAAAATTTTTTTTTTTCAATTTTCGGCTAAAAACACTTTTCAAATTTTGCCAAAATTATCATTGCAATGGAAACCCATTAACCCCTGCTAATGAAAAAACCCATTACCCACCCTGTAATGAAAACCCCATTACCCTTTAATGGAAACTCATACGATTATGGAAACCATTTTTTTTCGGCGAAAAGTGGGTTTCCAAAATGGTTAATTGGTTGTATTACATTTTTGGTGGTCTTTTTTTTTAAAACGCTATATAATCGGTATAGATAGTTTATCTCACCGCATAACTGTGACGTCAGGAAAAGATGTAACCGATCAAATTCACGACGATTGTCAACTTATTTTTGAAATCGGTGTAATTTTATGGTTCATATCTTCTCGATAAGTCACAGGTTATGACGCTGAGTAACCTATCTATAGCCGAAGTAATACAATTATACTTTCGGTATAAAATAAGTACTCAGCGTCATAACTGTGACGGTAAGAAAGATAATGACCGATAAAATCACACGCCTCTTCCAATAAGGAAACATTACTACTGTAATAGATCTTCGATTATTGCTATGAAAAGTGTTGTAGGGGATTTCAGGCAGTACAAACTGAATACAAAATTTACGAAATGTTTCAAATTTTCGATTATTTTTTTGTATTTTTGCCATGAATACCGGCTTGTTACTGTCATAAAATATAATTCTAAAGAATTTTTTTTTGGCGACATATATGACATTTCGCTAGTTAAATATTCA
>SCLH01001144.1:181017-195954 GCA_004367855.1 Oikopleura vanhoeffeni | reverse complement strand
GCCAAAAAACGAAAACAAAAATTATTGATTTATTTATGATTTAAATTGAAAGTGCGCTCATTTGTTTTCTTTTGACGCTACCGAGTTGAAATTGCACCAAAATCCTTAAAAGTGTTTGTATTTATGGAAAAAATTATTTTGAAGCATTTTTTCTGGTTTCTAAATTTTGTCAAAAATTTAGGCTCAAAATGAAAAGTTGACATGGCCCGCAAGAGACGCCGAATCAAAATTAAAAAAACTCTCTAGTTCATTGTCAAACAAGTCTTGTGCTTTCAGATGCAGTATGAGTCGAAACTGTATCTCTAAAACTGGTGGAGGAGATAGCTTTTGCCTGAGAAATAGCCTCCCAAACTGACCATTTCAAAATTTTAATTTTTGGTTTATTCGCGTTTTTGTCCGCTGAAAGCAAAATTTTAAAACAAAAGCAATTTTGCATTATTTGTTAGGCTTCTCCGGAGCCTCACGCAAAAAAATAATAAAAAATGATGAAAATTGAAGGAGTAGGTACGAACTTTTTTTTCGATTTTCAATTGCTTTATTTTAAAAGACTGGTACAATAAAATAGTTGATCACTTCATGGAAAAATGCGTGTCTTTTTAAGAAGCTTTTTAAAAGCGTAGGTGTCGGCGTAGGTGGGATTGTATCAGATTACTTTTAAATTCCAAATTACCGCGAAGGTTGGTTCTGTTAGTAACAAATGTATTTGAAATATCACCTTTGCTAGTTTGGCGGGAAATGGCCTCGGAAGACCCACTCCCTTAAGAAAGAGACCAAGAAAAAATAACTGTTCCTCGCTTTACAAAAAATGAATTATGGATAGGGAGCGCACCGGTAAAACTAACGAGAGAACTACAGTAGTTGATACAAATTCTTTGACCTCACGGGGGTTGTTGACTCTGAAAAAAACGATTCCGGGCACAAAAAAAAAGTGTTTGGCCATCTAGTGGTCAGAAATGGACTTTTTAAAACGCCCATTTAGAGCACTAACTTCGATTTTTAGCATATAAAACTCCATTTACCTGATTTTTCAGAAGTAGAGCCGTTGTCACAAAAAAATTTGCTAACTTTTGAAAATAAAAATTTTTGAAATTTTTTTTTTGAAAATTTGTGAAAAAAATTTTTCGTCGTTTTGAAGGAAAAATTTATGCAAAGACTGACTCTAAATCTTTTCCAAAATTTTTTCCCNCAGATTTTATATGAGTCAAAAATCACGACTGCTACTAGATAAAAGTTATGATAATAAAACGACAAATTAAATTGGAATAGTTGGTTTGTCCATTATCATAAAAATTCTCAATAATGCGGCATAATTTTTGGCTTTTCGAAAACTGCTACTTCTTATTATTGTCCTAGGAAAGTTTTGAAAATAAACCCCCTAATCTTTTGCCTATAACGTCTATCCGCCCGGAAAAGTTTTGTTCGCTCAAAAACCTTCATCACTATATTAGCCGGATTTCATCCTATCGCCCTTCACGCTATCCGCCGGGACCCGTGCCTTGTAACCTAGTTTTCTTTAAAAAAATTCGGTATAACAAATCGTCTGGCATATTGGGATCCAATTTTTTAAATTAAATTATTCTACTCAGATATTTGTGTCTGTATAAAGCTATCTAAGGAATTGCAATCGGGTACCAGTCGCTTAGCAAAACGCTGAATTAAATAAAAAATTTTTGCTAAAAATCTTAATAAAAAGGAACCAGGAGCCCCCGTAATCGTAATATACATATTCAGCACCTACTTATCGAACATGATGGGTCAAAAATCTCAGAATTTTTTACTGTGCGTTTGCGTCTATAAAGGGCACTGAGATTTTGCCACTACTGTCCTTATTTTTGAAAAATTGCTACTGAAAATTTCAAAATAATCGTTTTGTGTCAATATACATGTTATACGCCAGTCCTTGATAAACACCATCGAACAGTATATCAAATATTATATTCTAATACATGTGGCAATATAACACTGTGCTTATCTGTCCTTGGATCGTGATTTCCTCTCAAAGAGTTGATTTTTATTCCGGCCATTTTGCCTTTTAAAACACCAATAGGTTATGTAAGTGTTTCGAAGAATGGAATAATAACACGGGTGCACTAGAAATATTATATTAGTTTTTACACACCCTTAAGGGGTGTGGTGTCGAGTGAATTTTGACTAGATTATTAGGAGGACCTTGCAGTACCTTGGCTAATTAACTGATGACGGTTAGAACGATTTCTCATCAATATCACATATAAAAAGATCTATCCTTGATCACTCGCCGATTCCTAAGACAATTCTGAGCTACCAACTCCACCAAGGCCATCTAGTTAACCGCGGTTATACACGAGGTCCTCAAGCCCTTTTTTCTTCAAAGAAACAAGGATCCTCAGAGCTTTATATCGGAACAGTTAATTTGAGATTTGGTGAAGAATCCGGAAAATTGTCTGCAAATTTTATCAGTGAAATGGGAGCTATTCTTTTTCGCATTTTTTGACCCCTCAGGGGTCAGCAATCTAAGTTGAAATTATGCACAAAAAATTGGTGTTTTTTCTGACAGTTTGATAGCAATGGCTTTTTCTGTGGAAATGCCAAGAACAGTTCATTTTTCTGGAATTAATAACAAAGCCCCAAGGGTGTTGATGAACATCGAACATGGGAAGTAACTTTTTTGAATTTCGGCTACTGGAATTGGCCTGTTAAAATCGACAAAAAAGTGGCGCGAAATCGGACAATTTATTGAAATAAAAAGTGAAAATTAGAAATTCTTAACTCGCACAACAAAGCCATTCCGTTGAATACGATTTTTCTGGGAAACGATAATTACGCAAACTATGGTCTCAATTTCGACACAAACTAGTGCATGAGAGCCAATAACGAAATATAAGAAAAACCCTATTTTTTTTCTAAATCCGCCTGTGTTGAAAAATGAGACCATAGTTGCTAATATCGTTTCCAGCTAAATCGAATTACAAGGAATTTTTATGGCCACTTAAGATGTTTCTAATTCCTCACTTTTATGTTTCAATAAATTATCATACAATTTCCACGCACTTTTTTTCGATTACACAGCCTAATATACACGAAATTAAAAAAAAATTACCTTCCCATTTCGCGATGTTCATCGCAACCCTGGCTTGTTATATTCCGAAAATATACGTGTTCTCGTGGCATTTCCACAGAAAAAATAGCCATTGTATCAAAAACGTCGAAAAACACCCATTTTTCGGCGAATATTCAACATGATTGCTGAACTCGCTGAGAGCACAAAACAATCTAAAAAAAAGCTCCATACCTCCCACTTTTAAAATTCAGAACACATTTTCCGCGGATTTCTACCAAATGTCAAAATTCCGATACTAAGCTCTAGCGATTCCTTGTTTTTCTCTGAAAAAAAGCTGAGGGACTCCGGTTTAACCGCGGGTTAACCAGATGGTTGGTGGGGGAGTGGTACTGGAATGTGTTGTAAAATGGAATCGCTCGAGATCAAGGATAGATCTGTTCTATATCCGGTCACTGTATTTGATTGAGAAAAATGTTTACCCGGCATTTCATGTTTAGCCGCTACCATAAGCCTCCAATTAATGTCAGAAAATCACTACCACCACCCTCCCAATGATGGGTGTCGACAATTTGCAGCCTCATCCAAGGTCATTCTCGCCAAAACTAGCAAACGTTGATATTCCAAAACTTATGTAACTAATATAAATATCGCACCTTCGCAGGTAATTTAAAATTTAACGAAGTAATCCTGATAGCAATCCCAACTACCGCCGACACCTACGCTTTTAATCAAAGCCTTCCCTACAAAGACACGCAATGTTTAGAATGCCTACATCCTTCATAATTTTCATCATTTTTTAATTATTTTTTTGTGTCACAGGCTCCGGAGAAGCTCTACGATAATGCAACATATGTCGCTTTTTGATTCTAAAATTCCTTCCGGACAAAATACGCGAAAAAAACCCAAAAATTTAATAAATTTTGAACCATGAATTAGTTTGGGAGGCTCATCTCATCCACCAGTTTGAGAGATATAGTTCAACTCATTACTGCATCTGAAAGCACAAGACTGGCCAACAAGATAACTAGAGAGTTTTTATTTCGATAATTTTGCTTCGGACCCGTCTCTTGTGGGCCATGTCAATTTTTCTATTTTGTAGCCAATTATTGAAAATGGTCAAGTTTGGGATGCGCTCAGGCAACAAGCTATCTCCATCCACCAGCTTGAATGGATACAGTTTCGACACTCAATTAACATGCATCTGAAAGCAGAAAGACTTGTCTTGACAACCTAAACTAGAGAGTCTTTTTTTCGAACATTGTTTGCTTTGGCGTCTCTTGGGGCCATGGCAACTTTTTTTTGAGCCTAAATTATTTGACAAATATTTAGGAAACCCAGATAAAAAAGCTTCAAAATAATTTTTTCCGTAAATATACACCTTTTAAGGATTTTGGTATGAAATTCTTTAACTCTGCGTGGTAGACGGTCACCAAAGAATAACAAATTCGAAGCGTCCAATTTCAATTAAGATCAGTAAATAAATCAATTAATTTTGTTTTCGTTTTTTGCTGTTTTGGGGCGCCGAAAGCATAAAATTTTATAAAACACAAAAGCAATTTTTGCATTTATTTGTTGTAGGCTTTCTCGGAGCCTCACGGCAGAAAAAAATAATAAAAAATATGAATGAAATTGAAGGAGTAGGGTACGAACTGCTGTCTTTTTAGCATTAAAGCGTAGGTGTCGCGTTAGGTGCGGATGTATCAAACGTTATCAAAATTACCGCAAAGCGTTGGTTTCTGTTCAGTAAACAAATGTTTTGAGGAATTACTCACACTTCTTGCTAGTTTGGCGGAGAATGCCTCTGGAAGAGCTTCAATGCGACAACCCACTCCCTTAAGTGGGGGTAGTGAAATGACAAAATCAATTTCAAAATTAAATATTTTAATTCTTGTATTGGATGGGCAAAAACTCCACACTTGGTCATACTCAAGAGGTTGATTTTAAACATAAATTGTATTTTGTAATAATACTATTATGGTGCTTAAAAACTAGTGTCCCTTCAATTACATACCAAAAATCTCCCATGAAAATATAAGTCTCTGTATCAGTATCTGGAATTTCCCCTCCAACGCGAAATAGTTCTAGAAGATCATAAAATTGGCCATGAATATCTCCACATACTGATACAGGAGATGAAACCTAAAACTTAAAATTGGTGAAGGTATCTTTAGCATGTAATTTACTTTCAATTTTAAAAATGCATAAAAAAACTTTTTTTTGGTTAGTTTTTATGCAATTTTAGAATTATTTATGCTAAAGATACCGCCGTCATTAAAATTATTTACCGGTTGAACATTTGATTCTGATATTAAAATATCGCATATTCTATCGCAAAGCTGTTTTAATTCGTTTTCTGGAAGATATTTACACTTTTTACAAAGCGAAAGCATTTTGTCTATGTCCATCATTTTCCGAAAGTTTTCTAAAATAAAATAAAAAACTATTTTCGTATTTCTAGAGCTGTGGTAAATTTTCAAAAAATCTGCATGAAGAGACAAATTTATGATTTCTTTCGAGATTATTTATCATTAGCCCCCACATGCGCAGTTGTGTTTTGAAACAGAGAATCTGGAATTCCATTTGTAATTCTTAGGAACTTAAGGATGTGGGGCACGATAATTGGGCTCTTTTTTACACATTTTAAGTGGAAGTTTCTGAAGAAACCTGCTTCAGAAAAATAATTATTTTTTTCCAAAATAACGTAGTACAAATCGTAAGGAAGGTGCCCAGTGACTAATTCAGACGCATCTGATAGCCTCAACCTCGCTCAAAAATGGTTTTTAGTAGGCGTCCCTAAACAGCACTAAAAAGCCTACTCCTCATTCATGTCCTCATCACTTTTTTATTGATATTTGCATTTAAGAATGTAAGATATAAATAACTCATCACCAAATGGTAGCCTTTTTTTTAATTTTGCCTCTAGTGGTCAAAACCCAGCTTATTTGGGAGGCCTCGCGCAAAAGCCTACTCCTCCTTAAGAAAATATTTAGAAAATTTTTTAATTTGGTGCTTCGAATTCACCGCAAAGGCTTGAATTAAAGGGTTCAAATGGTAGCCTTTTTCCGAATTTTTTTCTCCAAAAGTCTCAGGAACGACTTGTGAATTTCTAAGTTTTTTTTGGTGAAATTCTGAAACTATAAATTTTCCTTAAAAACCTACTTTTTTGGAAAAAAATTTCAAAATTCAAGAAACATCTAAGCTTAAAAAACTCAGTGGAAAATTCTCTACAGAATGGGGTAATCAAAAAAGTTTTCTGAGAAATCTCAATTATCGTGCCCCACATCCTTAAACGACATTCGGTAGATGAATATCAGACCGAAATTGCATTATTTGGATGTGATTTCGAGAACCGAGGTCAAAACATAAATCATGACCTTCAGCTGATTTTTCTGAACCATATCGAACAAAAATGTAAGTGATGCATGATTACATAACTATTTGATTTTTTTACTGGAAGAAAATACCACTTTTGACTGCTCAAAAACTATATTTTTAATCCGGTAACTTTTTTTTAGGCCAACCCACCCCCTGGATCAAAAACCGTAGTAGGTATCAAGAAACGGTTTTCTACATCGTATAGCCAGCCAAACTTTAACAAATGAAAATGATTTTCGATTTTCAGGGTCTACCAGTTCACCGGTAATCAGCTGAAAACACCGGTAATCGGCGGTTTGAAGAGAACTAATCATAATTAAAAATATATTTTTGTGGGTCACTTTTCAAAATAAAATTTTTGGCATTATTTATTTTGACACCTGACACCACCTGGTGTTTTTAGGAGCACCTTTTGAATCTCGGCACTGGAACATCATAGAGACCTGAAATTATACTTATGCGGGTAACTTTTCAAGAGAAAACCGTTTCTTGATACCTACTACGGTTTTTGCTCTAGGGGCCTAAAAAAAAAGTTACCTCAGTTTTTTCACTCATAAATAAATTTCATGTTTCATACTCATCAAAACAAAGGTATCATGAAACATAATTTATTTTCGCTATGTGTTTCAAAACAGATCTGCAGATATGAGAAAATCATGCGCAACTGAAGGTTAAAAATCATTCTGAGAAAATTTCAAGAATGAGATCATAATCGATATAGAAGTTCCTACGTTGCTAATTTTAAATAGCAAGTTTCTTAATAAAGACTGAAAAAAGTTACCACTACATAGGCTGTATAAATCAAAGAAAAATATTTTCACACAATCGATTGACGAACTGTTTTTAAAGAAAATTTTAGGCAATCTGAACCAGAAACATTCCGAATGGAGTACTAAAAAACGACGTCGATATTTTTTGCTTACCATTTTTTTAATTTTTAAATAACACTAAAAACGCGAACTAATTCTTTAGGTAAGCGAAAAATACGCCGCCGTAACCTCGCGAGATTTCTTACATGCAGATTTGAACAAATTTGTTTTATTACACATTCAAATTTATTATTCTAAGTTAATGCTGGTGGGATAAAAATGTGTTCTTCTGATGCAGAACTTGCACAAGATTGCACAGGGCCAAAAACATAAACGGACAGGAAACGCCGCGATTAAATCGGTTGAACTTTATTATGAATGTAAAACGAAAAAATACGCCTGATTTGGGAACAGTCATAAACGGCTGAACTCCTCCTGTACCGGTAATATCGACTATAATCCTCGGTTTCAAAATAATTTTGTTCTCAAAAAAATAAGATAATAATACATTTTAGTCAACCATGGTGTGGTGACTAATTCGGTTGAAAGTATTTTGCTTCCATTTTCCTTCAGAGCAGCAAATGTTTTGCAAAAAATTATTTTTTAAATGAACATATTTTTCTGGAGAAGTCTCAGAATGCATCTCAAATTAATTTTGGTATTACGAGCTTATACCACCCATAACCACCATACCAATCATAACCACCCTCTTATTTATGGCAGCTTCGCTGTCAGTGGTTCGCGTTTTGCACCTTCCCTATTGACGGCGATCACAAAATCAAATTATTACCGACAGGTTATTGAATATACATGTAATAAGATTGAAACATTTTTAAACAAGAGTGAGGCATTTTTAAATCAGGGTACTTCAAATCGACGTGCAGTAATATTTTGTATGAATTGCCTCAAAAATCATAACGCTTACATTTCAAGTCTCAACGAAAAAAAACTATCCGGAAGTTTTCGGAATTTGCGGTTATTTTTCCCTTTCAGTATTAATTAATTTTAAGGGGCAACAGGTTATTTTATTACTGCCATACAGTGTAGGAGTTTTTGGTTCAGACTCCCTAAATCAAGCTTTTTTAATTGTTACTAAGTTTTCATGTACAAAGATAACCACAGTAAATGTTTTTACTAATAAATAAAATCAAACTTTCCAAATGTATCAAACAAAACAATATTCTTGTGTCTGGTAGACTCATTTTCAACTTGCACAAGATCATCTCTCTTCTTTCAAATAGCCATAGCACCGTTTGTAGAAAAAGGTAGTTAATCCCCAACTCAAACTGGTTCGTATCAGGGCGAATCGAAGGCCACGGAATAATTCGAAAACATTTCGATTTCGCTCCGAATAAATAGTAGATAGTGTATAAATAATCCTGAAAATATAGAGTAAAGATAAGAAATTTTGACAGGTAAAAAATTTGGTCCTGAGAAAACGGCAAAATTTTTGGCATTTAGTGCGACCTTTTTTTAATAGGTCCCACCCTACTCATTCATTTTTCTCGAAGACCATACCAGATATCAACAAACGGTTTT
This sequence comes from Oikopleura vanhoeffeni, assembly GCA_004367855.1. NCBI lineage: Eukaryota > Metazoa > Chordata > Appendicularia > Copelata > Oikopleuridae > Oikopleura > Oikopleura vanhoeffeni. The sequence continues at coordinate 187,191 of SCLH01001144.1, read as the reverse complement.
TTTGCTATGTGTAAATTTTGGAGACCCTAATTCTGTTGTTGTTCCTGTTCAACCGGTAAATGACGTTCTAAACCGGAAGTTCATAGGCTCGAATCTCAGTCATGTCATTTTTTTTGTTTATTTTAATCGAAATGTATGTATTCTTGATAATAATCGGTTGATAGGTGGTAATTGATTAATATATCGGTGCAAAGCACAGCATTTTAAATTAATTTATTTATGAAAAAAAGATTGATTACCGGCCAACCGGTTGAAGGAGAGAAAAACAAAAAAAATGTGGGTGCCAAAAATTTACTTGGCTACACAAAGTAAAACCCCGTTTGTTGATATCTTGTATACAAGACCATATCGTCTTCGAGAAAAATGACTGAGTAGGGTGGGACCTATTTAAAAAAAGCTATCTAACAGTTTTTACATCTTTTAAGTCGATGAACCTGTTGACTTGTAATTATATCCCCTTAGGAAGTAGATTGTTAAATTCTGGTTTGGTCTAGTACATTATGTACGTTAAGTAGTACCAATGTACTAGACCAAACCAGAATTTAACAATCTACTTCCTAAGGGGATATACAGCATGTAACGTTTTTTCTTCCTTTTTTCCAATTTGCATAAATTGCTATCCGCTAATGAGAACGATCAATTTCGGCAAACACCTACGTCTTTTTCAGATTAAACCAATCAAAACGGCAGAATTCAGATTCATGCAAATTGGAAAAAAGAAGGCAAAAACGTTACACCCTGTACTTGCCTGATAAGCTTTAAAGAGTGAATTTAGAGTTTGTATTTTTTCCAGGAATTTTTGAGAGGATTACCAAAGAAAATTATGAGGAAAAATTTACCGGAAAAATTGCCAAAAAAACTTTGTTCCAAATAAATAATTAATATTTCAATTTTTGACTACAGTTTCGATAAAATGTTAAAAAATGGGAAATTGTTTAAATATCTTTCGAATAAAATTTGCAAAAATTTTTTTTTATATTTTTGTGCATTCTGATGCTTATAAACTCAAAAATATTCAAACTTTATTGAACTAGTAGTTTTTCTGCAATTGTGCCAAATATCGTGAAACGGAATTTGAAATAAGGCTAATCATTTTTTAAGGGGGTAAGCGGTCGTACCTTTTTAGGGTAAATTTGGGGTGTAAAAATAGCACGAACATTGCCTAGGGACTCAAAAGCATAAACTTTATATTGAAAAACAATAAAAAATTCCAAAAGAAACTTCGAAATTTTCAAATTTTTTGAGAATTTTTCTGAGTATTTATTTTTGGAAACATTGAACTCAATTTTTTGAACCAGAAAACCTCAAAAAATATCAAAAAAAAGCTGTAAGCAGATTTTCTTCTCGCATCAACCAAGCTCTAATTTGATGGTACTTTCCGACTCAATCCGACGACTTTTATTTTATAGTTTTCAATTCCGCTTTAACAAAATGCGATTTCTAGAAATTCAACAAAAAATTCAAAATTCGGCTTCAATAAAAAAATAACAAAACATAATTTCTCCATCTTCTTCCAAATTTAAATCTGAAATCTGAAATGGTAACCTGCTATGGGGAGTAGTACTTTGAGGAGAGCCGAAACCCTTGAAAATTAGGCGGGTTTCGAGTTATAGAAAAACGAGTTGAAATTCAAAAAATGCCGTTCCATCAAAATAACAACCAATAAGTGTTTCCGTTTTGATGCTAAGTTTGAGTCAGATCGTAGCGAGCTCTAGACGAAGTAGTAATTTGAAAATTCCGGTTAGGTGTTCTAGAAATCTCGCCGCATTTTGGTGGTCAGCCAGGGTCAGCCAAAAATTATTATGATCAATTATTTTGTAAGATTCAAGGATAGATGCTAACCATATACACACCTATGGCTAGTCTCAAAATTTTCCAAGCAGTTTTGTATTCTGGTAAAATTGGAGTACAAAAAGTAAATCAATCTGTCCTTAACCCCACCTGCACGAGCGTGTTTCAGAACACAGAGACAAAAAATATTTTGGGGAAGTGTCATTTTGGCCGGCGGAATATCGGAAACAGACCCCGATAGTTCCCCTTATTTTAATTTCAAGAATTTTGGTGAGTTCTAGAAATTTCCTCATCAGACCGGAAATGCATTATTTGGATGCAATTTTTTGTTTAATGCAGTTAAAACAGTAACTGGAACAAGATAAAACTGTTGATAAACATTTATTTGCTATGGGGGGGGGGTAATTGCCACCGAAAAAGACAATTCCAGCAAAAAAAATTGGGCCATCTAGTGGTCAGAAAGTGAGTTTCAAAAACCCTCATTTTCAGCACTAATTTCGTTTTTGAGCATAATCAGCTCAATTTTTTAGTTTTCTTGTGAAGGATCGTACTCACATAAAAATTTGCTATTTTCTGAAAAATTTTTTTTGAAAAATAAAATGTCCGAAAATTTTCGAAAAAATTTTGGTCATTTTGACAAAAAAAATGCGTAGGCGGAAACACTTTGTAAGTGAAAATCATTTCAATTTAATCATTTTAATTTAAAACTTAGAATTTTGACCGCTGCGCATATTCACATAGTCTATGTGTGTGTTTCTGAAACACTCCGTGCAGGTGGGGTTAGAGCTAAAGCTATTTTTCCAATTTTTTTAAAAACCATATTATTCCCCAAAAAATATTAAAGACCTTTTTTTTGCTCTTCACTCAAATTTTTTCTTAATTATATACGATTTTTGATGAAAAAATTTTGAAGATCTATTTTTAGCTCTTAGACCCATAAATTATTGAAAAGAGGTGTTTTATAGAAATTTTTGAAATTATACACCTTTGATTATTTTTCCTAATTGTCCTTATAGAGGGACCAAAATGGAAAGCGTAGGTTTTGGCCATATTTTTCCCAAATTGTCCTTAAAGAGGGTGTCCTTATAGAGGCACATCACAGTACCAACATTTTTCTTGCGTTTTCAATGCAATTTTTTTTTATTTAGATACCTATACCGCCGCTCAAATTAAGGGCTTTATAACCTTTCAGGCACAGAGCCCCCTTAGTGGCCTTTGGTATTTTAAATGGCATGATAACTTCTTCAAATTATAATATAACTTTCAGAAAGTTCGACTGAATTTTTTTCTGTTGATTTCTTTATTCAATTCTAAAACGATGGACCAATATACAGTTACTATGTAATAGATATACTAAATTAGTGAAATTAATTGATTTTTGTTTACTAGAGATTAAATTATCTCCTTCTTGCTTTGTTATTATTGCTTGCTGTCTTGCCTTTACAACATTAAAAAGGTATCCATAGAGAGTGGCATTTATACCACCCATTGCTCCCCTTATAAAATCATTATCAGATAAAATTGAACTGTTTTCGTACGTTTGAAAGTAAATAAATGTGGCTGGACCATTTCTCAATAAAATAGGCCTGTAAAAGGGTCAATAATTTATAGAAAATAAATCGAATCGGAAAGTCAAATTTAATATATTTTGAAATTCAAAATTAGGCTATTTATTCAGTTGTCTTGCTGTTTTGAGTAAGTACGAATAATTTTACAAAATTATGTTAAATTTTCGATTTGCGCTCTGAATAAAAAGTGCAGGTCTTGAATTAGGTTTTTTAGAGTTCTCTTTCTGAGAAAACGGCACAAGCTTCAAGGCCATTTTTTGGCAATCAGTACGACTTTTCTCCATATTTTTTTTAGCAAAATTATTTTGTAATTTGACACCTCTCAAGTAGTCAAATCAAACTTTATCTGTCATTCTGAAGATGATTAAATAAAAAATCGAAACGTTAAAAAATGCAATTTTATAATTGATATTTTCGTATTCATACAATTTTTTGATATAGCGACCCATTTCCCTTATACCTCTGTAATATTCTCTAAATCCAAGTTCTTTCATAAGCGACATAGTATTTTTATATTTCCCATTTGATTTATTATCTTGTAAAATAGTTTGAAATCTTTCAAGTGGGCAGCAAATAATACCTTCCATTATCCCACTAGCGAGGGCAGCGGCTATTTTTGCATAATTGTCTGTTAGACGCGTTTTTCTTCGGCAAAGTTCGAGACAGTTATCATAACCACCAAAAGTGAACATGCGACCCATACAACGATTGAAAGTGGGTGGGAGAAGACCACGGTAAAGATATACGGCATTTCGAGGAAATTTCATGCCTGACATTTCACCTATAAAATATTATTTAAATCAAATAAACTTTTAAACCCGTTCATTGAATGCACATTTTTCAAGTGTACCATTTTCATCGAAAATTTAAAATATCTGAAAATCGAATTTTTTCATAAATTATGTAAATAATTTTTTCGTCGATTTAAGAAATCGCACAAATTTGCAAAAATTCATTTTAAGAACCCGTTTTGGATACTTTTCTACCGTGAACACAAGGCACGAGTTTATCCCGATTTTTTTGAAAAACATTTTCAAACCAAAAAATCCTCCATGGGAAAAATTATCTACAGGGGGGGCCAATATCGCCGAAAGTTTTTTTGCCAAAAAATTTCGGCGATATTGGCACATTTGGCGATATTGGGAACCCCCTTTGTACTGGGCGCCTATATCGCAGGAAGTTTTTTGCCAAATTGCGTAGGTTTTCGGCAAAAAATTTCGGCGATATTGCCCCCCCCTGTACAAGATGCACTTCTTATTTCAAATCGTCCTAGCGATATGTTCGAAATCGTAATATATTTACCTTTCAATGCATTAATGGCCCCGAGAGACGTGTAGCCATTTAGTTGTTGACGAAACATTAATTTGTTGATTGGGAAGGTGAGCACAATATCAATCATTCCAGAGCCAAATCCACAACACCAAGGTCGAATCCAATCTACCACAGCACGCTCACGTTCGACCATAATTTTAATTTAGGTATTTCCGCATCTGAAATAACATTTTAAATTTTGAAGAAGATTTTAATGTTTTAAGTTAAAAATGAGAATGCAGCTAAAATTAACTTTTTCTCATGTCTGAGTTCCGAGATATAGCGTCCGTCGGTTACTCGGCTTAAGGGGGGGTGGGGCGTGTAATCTGTACCTTTCAATCCGCCTCATAATAATTCTAGGGCAGTTTGTGAAAAATCTGAGGATACTCGTTTCATAGGCTAGACTTCGCCCTAACGATTCCATATTCTCAAACTTAACATTGTTTACAGTCACACCACCAGGTGGTGAGTCTATTCTAGAACACTAACAGTTTTAAAAATCTATCTTCTTTTAGACCCCACACGACAAAGCGTCTGAAAATTTACACAGAAGTACGGAAAGAGTGAGGTCACTAATATGTTTTGGCCCATTTTTTGGAATTTCCGCTGCTGAATTTTTCTAGAATGCACTTTTGAATGCCGATTTTAACAATTTTTCGTCTTCAAGTGATACTTCTCTAGAAACGTATCAGAAATAGAGACGCGTTTTTTCGACTCAGGTTAGATAAATATAGTGTCGTTAATATGTTTTGGCTCGGATTTTTGAAATTTCACCCTAGAATTCCTAGAAATATGACTTTAAGTAACTGGAAACTGAAAAGTTCGAAAAATGTCTGATCGGAACAAAGTAACACCATAATTGAAGCTGAGATTTCACTGATCAAAAAGTTGGCTTACAGCTTAATCGAAATTGAACGCCAATTGCAGCGTCAAATTCGATATTTAGGTTTAACATTTTGGCTTTTAAAAATAATTGAAATTTCTAGAATTCGGATTAAGACATTTTCGATAATTTTTAATTTCATGCATCGTTAGAGCGGGTCATATTTACCATAAAAAATGTCCATTATGCAAGGTAGAATACGGTTTTTATGCGGGTTAAAGCTAAAAAATATTTGAAATTTTGAAATTGTAGATTTTGTTCTAGATTGTTTTGAAAAAAATAATTGCCACCATGAGATTCCTTGGGTCAACTTTAGTCGTAACCGATATTACTGTATCATAAATTAATTCTATAAAGGGCTCAAAAAAAAACGACACCCACCCCCTTAATCTACCAACCGAACGAAGGAATTTACTCCAATACCGTATTGGTAGGGTTAGGCCACTGGGGATTTCTCGATTTGTAAGGTGGCCATACAAATAAATTTCACCTGTACTAATACGTTATCGACCCTAACTAAGAAGAATATGACCATTAAAAATTTCTCAGACAACCACTAGGTGGCGTAAATTGTGTTTGAAATGTCAAAAATCCGTGATTTTATTGAAAAGTACCTTGGGA
>SCLH01001144.1:152402-166035 GCA_004367855.1 Oikopleura vanhoeffeni | reverse complement strand
TTTTACATCACGCGTCATAACTTTGAGAAAGTGACCAATGAAATCGCGGGATTCTTGAATTAAGTCGACAATCGAGTTATGTGATTGGTCACTTTCTCAAAGTTATGACGCGTGATGTAAAAGGCCCAGTACAGATCATTTTCGATATAACTAGAATTATTTTACTTTCTCTGATGACCATATCAAAATAATCCTATTTTTAGCTGTACTAAAATTATTGTTTTTAATCAGTTTTTCGACTCTCAGATAAATTGAACAATGACTTTAACAAAGATTATTTATTTTCACGAACGGTGTTTTAAAAAACTGATGCGCAGAACGGTGCTTCAAAATTATCGATCAGTAAATCTTCATTTTTTGATGAATTTAGGTCACAAATGATGGCTGATGCCATTATCTATTATGTAACATAATTTATGTATAACAAATTGTTTGTTTCGATTTAAATTTTTTCGTTCATTGTTTTTAAATTGACACTTTTAGATAATCAATTGGGAATCAATTTTTTCGAAGGGAAGTCTGACTCAACGGCTCTAATGGCTACTCGAAACTTTGGACATTTCTGAAACACACTGGCTTAAAAATATTAAAAAAAGTGTTGGAATTATCTTTTAAGATTTAATTTTTATTACAGTAGATGACCTTCTAGATCAATTTCATCAGAATAATCCTTGGAGTTGCTTTTCTTATAAGTTATAACTCATTTTATATTACAATTATAGATTTTGCGGATACTTCTCCCTCAGGTTGCGTTTAATTTAAGTCTACAAGTTATAGACAATAACCCGTCTCCAGCGAAACTGTAGTAGGTACCTTAGGATAATTTTATGAAAAGCATCGCCAGGTGACTTTGCAAGAGAAAAGTTTTGGAAATAAGACACCCGAAACCATCTGGTTTTATATGATCACTTGTAAACCGGTAGAGCATGAAAATCGAAAAACATTATCTGCAGTCAGTATTTTGTGAGCTATTCAATGCAAAAAAGTTTCCTCATGCCTACTTCAGTTTTTGCTGAACAGGGTTGGTGGACCTAAATTGAAAGCTACCTCAAATTGAGCCATTAAAAAATGACCTCAGACAATTTCTTATTTATTTTATCCTTTCCAAGCCGTACGAATTTATTTCCATTTTCTACTAATGACCGATTTAGAATGTGTAGTTTATTAAGAAATGAGTTCAATATGCACTGCCAGTTAGTCTGAAGGTTTAAAATCTGTAAGGCGGGTTTTTTTCAGAGCAACCCCCAATCGGAGCGAATGTTCTCGAAAACGGTACATAGGATTCAAAAAATTCCAATCGTATCCCAGAGCCAATGAGTTGATACACATGATAGACGTTGTCTCTTACCGATCGACTGACCGGTTATTTTCAAGCTAAAAAAGGCGGAATTTTGGAAAATACACCTCAAAAAGCTGGTATCAAGTTGGAGAATTTCTCGAAAAACGGTACAACACGATTTCAACAAAATTCCAATTGTATCCCAATCAAATGAGCTTGATACACATGAAGACGTTGTTTTCTCACCGATCCGATGACCGCCGTAATCAGCTAAAATACCGATTGCTACTTCCTTTTGGGTTGCTCTGAAAAAAAACACGCCTAACCCAACTAAGGTAGCTTTTTTTAGGTGCCCCCTGTCCAGCAAAAAACATAGTAGGTATTGAGAAAAGTTTTTTTGCATTGCATAACTGACAAAATATTAACCGCTGAAATTGTTTTTCAGTTGTCAACCTCCACCAGTTTACCGGTAAGGAGCATTAAACCCGTAATTTGCCCATTTTTATGTAAGGGGGGCAGTAAAATAGCTACCTAAATTAAATTGAATATTAAATGCGTAATATAAATGAATATAAATTCTGATTTTTAAGTGTTTAATGTTAAATTTTACAGTTATAAATAAATACGATATAATGTGTTGCAGTAAAGCCAATTCTTAGCAGCCAATAGTTGGCTTGAACAACATGGGATGAAGAAATTTTTGAGTCAAAATTCGAAATAGGGTGAAACCGATTTTTAAATTTTAGTTCTTTGAAATAAAAATTCCAGGGTAGTTTTTAAGTAGTTTAAAAAAACATAAAATTTGGTGAAGTTATCTTTCGCAAGGAAGTTTTTTTTTATTTTAACATTGCATTGGAAGCGCAAAAAACAATTTTTCAATTTATTTTGAAAAATTAATGTTAATTTGTACTGTAGTACAAAAAAAATTGGTAAAATTGTTTTTTGCGGCTTTTTATGCAATTGTATACAAAAATTTCATGCCAAAGTTACCGCCATGAAATAAAAGTTTACATGTACACCAGGAAGATCAAATGACAAAAATATGGATTTATATCAAATTATAAAAAACGATCACACCCTTCATTACAGTGCGAAAAATGTGAATACAACATTTAGATAATATTGCACGATGGGGCGAACTTTTTTCATGGGACGAAAAACATTCTATGTTTGAACCCTCAAATTTGGGATCAAACTCTTTATGAAAAATTGAGTTAAAAGAAGCTTGAGTTGAAGATTGTGAAATAGTATTTATTTTCCAAAATCCGCTTCAGCCGCCATGATCAGGGCGATGATGATACCAAATAGTCCAAGGACGGATCCGAAAATTTCAACAATTAAAACCTGAAATTAATTTGTTTAACAGACGCGCAGGCTGACTATAGACTATTATAGTTTATAGTTGAAACTAAATTACGCAATTATAGCGTGTCCACAGTAAAATTATATTAAAAAAAAATTCAAATTTCTACAATGTATGAAACGTTGATATCAATTATATCGAAGATTATACCTACGTGTCCCGTAGAACTTTGACGTCAGAGACCTAAAGAATCGTGTGATTCGATTGGTCAGTACGCCTTGACTCTTGTGTATATAGTGATAGTATTTGCTATTTTTAAAATGTGTTTTTACTTCATCTCCAGATAATGAGTGAGAAACAGAAATAATTTTTTGATCGAAAAGTTGGCAGAAAAAAATAATTTGGCGAAATTTCTGAGAGTCCGTTTTGACTAGTAACTGTGTTTTTATGTGTCAACTTTTCGATCAAAAATAATTTCTGTTACCCCTTAAAAATTCAAAAAATATTTTATTATGAATCATGAACTTACTTTTACAAAAAGCGTATCGTTAGCGGCATCTGCTAATGCTGCAGACGAGCCAATAATTCCAACGCAGATTCCACACAATAAATTACAAAATCCTGAAATAAAGTGTCAGGGTCATAATCTGGCCTCAAGACCAAAATATTTTAATAATAAAATATGATGAAATTTATAAATTCTGAAATTTAAGTTCTCAAATACGATGATTTTGAACACGAAATTTTATTTTGTAAAATTGTTGTAAAAAAAAATATGAAATTTTTTATCATTTTTATGAATTATAATATCAATATGTAATATATGTAATTTCTTAAAAATTTTTCTCCATGCTAAAGGTACTGTCACCTTAGGATTGACAATTGTGTTTTTACCTGTGATAAGTCCAGCTCCGAAAACTCTGTATCCAGCCATATAATTTCGTCTCATATCATCTTCATTAGCATGAGGATCATATGATCCAAGTGAAGTAGCCTAAAAATCTGTTACAAAAAAAGCTTGGTTTGAAATTTTGATGAATTACCATAATAATTGAGACGATAATTCCATAAATAGCTACTGCTTCACAGAAAATGATAGAGATTAGATTTTTTGAGTAAATTCTAGGAACCATAACTCCACCACCCATAACGGATGTAGCAGTGGACCAAATACCCCAAGCAGCACCAGTAACACTAAGACCCATCGCCAGGCCAATACCTAAACGATGAAAAAAGTTCGTTACGATCATTATAACTAGGTCCGTTTTTTTTTAGGAATCCCCCAAACGGCTTCGAGATAATCAAGATCGACAATACGTACCCTGATTATTTGGGTCATGCAATAACTTTTATACTGTGCTTGCGCGCAGAGCCGCTTTTTCGATTTCCGGTATTTACCGGTTTCAACCGGTAAATTATCGCGTTTCTCGAAAAACCCGCCTAACGTTTTTCTGAAACTACAGGGAAAGCAGTCCAACAAAAACATCAAGGATATTCGAACAAAAATGAAATCATTGACACGCTGTGTGATGGTGTCGTCATGATTTACATGATTTTGCTATCTTTAGATTAGTATAATGAAGAAATTCGGCCAAAGCAATGAGATCTGTACAGTTGACCTCAAAGGACATCGAAAAAAATGTCAAAAAATGAAATCTGACATCCGTTGAGGGTGTCGAAATTTTACATGATTTTGCTATATTTTGGATTGTATGAGTGAAAATTCGACCAAAACATGGGCCATACTGTAGACGTTTACCCTCGGGAATAAAATAAATTATCAAAAAATGAAATATGAGCTGACCGATAGGGGTCATAATACATTGATTTTGGTAATTCTACACGCATCTTGTGAATTCGCCATAAGCATGGTCGTTGGTTACCATGTTTGACTCATAGAAATTCCGATAAAAATAAAAAAAATTATGACAGCCTGATGCAGGAGTCATATTACACTGAGTTTTGGTATGATTAAAACTCTAAATCGAAAAAAGCGGCTTCTGCAGCGCAACGCACAGAAAAAGTTATTGCATGACCCAAAAATCAGGGATATCGAGTGCCGATCTTGACTTATCCTCAAACGCCGTTTGGGTGTGCTAAAAAAAAACGGACGCTACAGGTACTTTTTTTTTAAATTAGACCGCGAACAGATTTTCATGTTTTCACCACGGACAACCGTGAAGATAGATATTGAAAAACGGTTTTTTTGCCATTCAACTGGAAACTGAAAAAAGGGGGTACCATAAATCGGCAGACTGGAGTCAATATAACTTACGAAAATAATAAGTCGGTATATTTTTTTTTCAATGTTATGAACCTATATAAGAACCTGCTAATTTTTATGTCCTCATGTTATTACATAAAATTACACTAGGCAGATCTTCGATATACTTAAAAAACGTAAAATATCGTAAAAAAAATTCGTTAAATATGTTTCAGCTTTGATAAAATTATTTTTATCATTTTAGAAAGATTTGAGTTCGAGTTTTCATCTTTGAAATCGTAAAATCTCAAAACATTATGAAAATTTTCCGCATTTTGGTCCAAATTTTTTTCTGTTTTGTTTATTCAAATCCGTGGGGTAAAACCAAAAAAAACACTTTAACTTTTTTATGGATGCCTACATTATTTCTGACCGCTGTTTGAAAAATCGTAAATTTTTATTTTTTATCGACTTTTTAGAAATATTATGAAATTTTCCCCAAACAAGACCAAAATTTTTTATTAGTGTTTTTTGAATTTTTCATAAAAAATCAGGCAAAATCACTATGTGTCGCTTTTTTTAGGTGGCACCACCAGGATTCGACTGGGAGAACTAGACAAGATTAGGACAACTAGTTCTGCACGTGAAAGCCTTGGAAACAAAATACATGCGGTAGAAAAATTTTTGGCTCCTAGGCAGATCACGTGACGGAATCAGTCATCGAAATTGCTCAAAATCGACCGAAAAAAACGTTTTTTGCGCGAATTACCGTGTGAACCGGTAATCATCGGAGAAAAAGAAAAAAATCCTGCAATTCAAATTCGGTAAGATAAGATGCAAAAAAACCGTTTGTCGCTATCTAGTCTAGTTATCTCAGAACCAGAATACCCTTTAGGTGGTGCGACCGTAAAAAAAATGCGAACCTAATTGAGTTTCTGGTTATCTATGAAATCTGCTATGTCAATTAATGTTGGTCGCGCGATATCATTTTTAAACTATGAGGAAATTTTTAACACTTGCTGTACACCTCGATTAAAGGCCATTCGGCACATTTAAGAAAATTTTATGCTTGCGAAAAATTCCCAATAAAATTGATAGTCAGGACATTTTTGATATCAAAACGCAATTGAAGGTCAATTTTAATCTCAAAAAAGTTGTTTTCTCTACTTTTTGCCATTTTGACCCTTTTTCATGGAAGAATAACTTTGATATTTAAGAAATTTTTGAATGTGGAGAATTTTTAAGCCACTTTTGAGCGCATAAAACTCGAAAATGGCTGAAGTTTATTAATATCGTTTTAAAAAAATCTATAGTCGGGTTTAGTTGGAAATGGATGTACAGTGGAAAATGTTTTTTTTATATTTTTACAGATACTTAAGTTATGTTAAGAAGATAAAAATATAAAAGTTTGCAAGAATGAACACTTTTATTGAAGATAGAAAATAAAACAATAAATTTCTACATTTTTTTCTTTCATATATTGCTCTGAAAAAAGGCGGGTGTATAAAACGCCAACCAAACGCCAACCAAAAAAAACATACGCAAACGCCCAGGGGACGCGTGCTATTGCCGAATTTTGTAAAATGGAACCTTAAATCTCAAGTTCAGACTTTAAAATCCCCACTTAGTACTTACTGCCGTTTTGAGAGTTCAAAAATCTCTGATAGAATAATTTCACAAAAAATAAACAGTTTATAAGGGGCCAAAATAAAATATGCGGACAAGACCAAATCGACCAAAAATAATAATGAAGAGGGTTTAAAACCTCTAAGACTTTTCGTTTGACCGCTAGTGGGGTTGTAAGGCATTCATTCGATTTTGAAAATTTTACTTGGAGAACAAAGCTAAGGCCAATGTGTTACCACTGATATATTGAAACTATAAAATAGATTTTNCTGAAAAAATGTACCAATCTGCCGGACTTATGGACCATAAGTTATGGTACCCCCTTAAGGGGGATTATGGGTGTAAAGAATGCATGATGATTTTTCGAAAAACCCTAATTGAGAATAGTGAAACCCCGAGAATCACAGATTGAAAGCGACATTTTTTTTAATTTGTTCAAGAATCCAATTAAAATTTTTTGGCATTTCAGATTCCATAACTTCAAGGTAAAACCGCATCCCGTGCTATTTAAATTTACCTGCGGAAGCCCAGTAGTATGGATTTATAGCTAAAAGTAGCCATCCGATGTCAAGCAAAAATAGTTGGTTGGTTAAAAGCGCGTAAAGAACATAGAAAGATATAAAGGTCCAAAAGAGGGTGACGGATGCGTATAAGCCAATTCGAATTGACATTTTCTAAAATAAAATACAAAAAATTTCTAACTTGAAAATATCAATTTTAGTGAACAATTTCTATTAAAGAAAGGGATTTTTGAAGAATCAAAATTTTGAAAAGTGAAAATTAAGGCTCTTGTGGTTCTCATATTTTCGAAAATATGAAATTGAAAATTCTACAATTTGAACAGCTTCTTCGTCAGTCACAGATTTTTGCAATTTTTTTAGGGCTGAAGAAGCATCATCAGAGGCGGCTAATATTGGTGCACCACGCATTAACCACTCACTCAGAAGATAAACTAGAATTTGAAAATTAATTTTTTATTACAAAATTAGTTCTTAAAAAAGTCCAAGAAAATAATTTTTTTGTTTTATTTTTTTCCCGGTAAAAAGTTGTTTTATACTACACTTGTATAATTGGTTAATCGAAAAAGTGCTGAAGACCAGAATTTTATTTGGGGCAACTATTTCATAAAAAAAATGAAAAATAATTAATTTGCGAATAATAAAAACGAAATAAAAAATGTATTTTCTGCGACTTTTTAACAAGTTAAGAATCAATGAATAACTGTTAATAAGACGGGAACGGGCTTCAACTTTAAGCCGTTTTTCTTCGAATAAATTATAAAAAATAAAATTTTAGCGTTTTTTTAAACCATAAAAATATCAATTCTATTCCGTAAAACGCTTTAAAGGTAGTTTTTTATAACGAACTACCCCCAGGAAATCAAACGGTAGAAGATATACAGAAACGGGTTTTTGCATCCGATGGCTAAGAAAATTTTAGTTTTCGATTTCTGACCTCGACTAGTTAACCGGTAATCAGCGAAAAACCGGTAATTTCCCTACTTCATAGGTAATAAAGTGCTATTTATTACACCAGATGGTGTCGGGTGTCAAAAAACATTTCAAAAGTTTGGGAACGTTACCCAAAAGCTTTTTCAAAAATTCTCCTCTGGTACTTTCTACGGTTTTTGCTGGTGAAGGGGATCCATTACAAAAGAGACCTACATTTTATTTCTTATAATTTATTTCATGTAAAATGGCTAAAAGTTGGAGCCCGTTCGCGTCCGATCAAAAACTCATTCCTGTATAAAATAATTGATCTATTAATCTCTAGGATAGGGTAGGAACCGCAAAAAAAGTTTTGCCGTTCCTACCTTACCCTAAGAACTTTTTAGCTCGACTCACATAAAATATTAACTCGGTCGGAAATGATAAAATCTATGATTCTACACAGGCAATCATTTGGCAAAAAACAGGCACCACTTGATAATATAAATTCTACCATCGGAAATTCATCGAATAAATTCAGCCGATTTATATCAACTACAACATTTTTGCGACCATTTTGATCAATAATAAGTTCTTTAATCCTTATATGTATATCCTCCTAAAATATTAAATTTAGGCACAATAATTTTTAAAATAAAGAATTTTTCGGGTTATTTTTTTTGTTATTACCATTTTGAATTTATTTTCTATTGTGTGGACGAAATCGTCTAGTTTATTATAAATTGTTTTACATAGCCAAAATTGGTCGATATCATCTGAAATAAAATTATCTTCCAAAATATTTATCAGATAGCGATACGGGATTGCTTTAAATGGATTTGCAAGGGGGCAGCATAAGACGGCCTATTTTTTTTTATTATTATTTTTCCCTCTGAATTCTGCATCAATTATTTTTTTTCATTTTATAGTGACATTTATAGTTCAAAAGTTAGAAATTTGCCCGCTGCGCATCCTACTTATGTAACATAAGGTATTTTTTTTAATAAGCACCCTGGAGAACAAAGGGTAGACATATCGAGAAACGTTTTTTTGCATTAAACTGGCATTTCAACTTAAAAAGCTCGATGTATATTTTTTTTCTTGGCATTGGCTCATCGCGTTAACCAAAATTCTATTGTATAGGCATTTTAGGTATGAAATTTGAAAATTTTCAGACATGATTTTTTTCTTTCCAAAATTCATTGAAATATAGTTAAAGTACAAAATTTATAAACAATCGTAATATTATTGGAAATTACCATAAAAAATCATATATGATTTCAGTTGACTCTACATTTTTTTGCATTGAACTGGCAACTAAAAAACCTCGATGCAGATTTTTTCGCAATTAAATTTGGCATCGAACTTTTTTAGTTGCCAGTTTAATGCAAAAAAGTCTTTCTCGATATCGCCTATAATTTTCTCGAAATCAGCAGGGAAAGGGTGGCAGCAAAAACTATATTAATAACCTGGTTTTATAATAGCTCGACCGCCTACGCATTTCCTAATAAAAATCCGATTCCTATAGGATGGAGTTTTAACTCCTTCGAATCATTTTTAACCACTGGTAGTATTCCTTGGTCCAAAAGTAGCAACAGCAAAATTTTTTCATTGGTTTCGACTTTCAGTATACTTTGAATTTCCTTGTTTGAAAATGACAAACTTTTTAAACCAATAAATAAATCATCAAATTGCCGCCGTCGTTTTTCTTCAAAATATTTATTTAATGGTGGCATACTTGGCGAAATTTCAAGAATTATCTTCCATATAACCGGACGGAATTGACCTCTTATTGGGTAATCATTGAAAGGTCACATAGAGGTTTGATTTTTTTTACTTTTGAATTTTTTTGGTATTATTTTCGTACTTTTCACATTTTTCAAATTATTATTTTTGAGAACGTTTAACCCCATAATTTATGGGCCATAAATCCAAACTGATTTTAGATGCGAAACATATCTCCACTAGGTTTTATACTGAGTAACCCCACGTAAAAAATTGTATAACATTTGTACTGTGCGTTTTGGCCAAGCGGCCAGAATTCCGTTTTGTCCACTACATCTTTATGGTCAAAATTCCCGTTTTGACTGACGTTTATTCGGATTTTCAGAAAAATGCGTAGGTTTTTTTTGTTCGCTTAAAATTGTATCCGCTTGGCCAAAACCCACAGTATATGAATTGCTATAAATTATAGGCTATAATATACCGCCGCTATTAGCGCCGTTATTACACCAACTCTCCTGAAGTACTATCGTATAGTCAATATTGAAAAATGTATTGATTACCTTCCTATCACTCCAGAGGGACCATTTATAAGGACATACTGCAGCCATTTTACGTTTATTTCATCTTCTTTGAATAATTCTCTGCAAATATCAGCTCGAAGGTCTTTTGGGCAAAGTTGAACTGAGCGATTCTCAAATACCAGATTTGAGGCGAGCTCAACATTTGCCATTCTGAAAAATAATATATCAAGTATCTAGATTCAAGACATGAATAAAATCTCTACGAAACAATTTTACTAGACATGAACTTTGGTGAATATTCTTATTTGGACTCGATCTCAAAGTTTGAAGAAGTTCTTAGTTTCCTGAAAAAAAAAGATGAAAAATAACAAAATTAAAATACAAAAAACTTTCAGAAATATTCTCTTTCTCAAATCTTTAGTTTTATGAACTACAGTGGGGTCGGACCGATTTCAGGAAACATACGCTCTGATTAGCCAAATTTTATTGCAATTCAGAAAAATACCGGGGTCTAGCCAAATAAATTACTTTGTTTAAAAAAAATGGAAGTGTTGTTTCGGCGAATTTTGAATTTTTTTAGAAATACGACGTAAGTTTCACATTATATTTTGGAATTTGCACTACTTCCACAAGAACCTTATTTCAGAAATAAAATAAAATCTGACGATTTTTGTTGCGAGATACAATATATCATATGTGGGTTTGGTCGAACGAGTTTGGGTCAAAAAGTCCTGCTATCGTGCATTGAAAGGGACAGTTTTGGGATGCAAAATGTACGTTACGTTTTAACGTATAATTTGAATGGTCGAACTGCTCGTTTAAACGCACGGTAACAGGACTTTTTACCCCAAACCCATTCTACCAATCTGTCCGTTTAAACGCACTCTACTGTACAAGTAATTATTGATTAAAATTAACTTTCTATCATGTCTGAGTGTCGAGATATAAGGTCCGTCAGGTACCCCTATTTTTTCAATCTAGAAAAATTTCAGAATTTTTTTTTCGAAAATTTAAAATTTTTTATTGCGATTTTCAAGATTGAATTCATAGTGTTCTCAATGATTACTACTCATGCACGAAAAATTAGCGTGAACGGGGTAAAACTTTGTAAGCTACAGCCTGTATGAAGAAAATTTTACTTAAAAAATATAGGAAATTTTTTTATGTCGAAAATTTGTTTTTAGTATTTTTGGAATGAAACCGATAACAAAATTTAGAATGCAGTTGACATTAGCTTTCTACCATGTCTGAGTGTCGAAATATAAGGTCCGTCAGGTACTCCCTTAAACGCACTCTACTGTACAAGTAATTATTGATAAGCTTACGATTAATTACAATCATTTTCAGATCTGTGAATTTTTTGTAGTGAGAAATATTTGATTATGTTTCGCAAAAATGCAACAGAACCTAAAAAAATTAAAAGTGACGGATTGATCGTCCAATCACAAACGTGCTTACAAAACTGACGGATTTTTTTTTCAAAATGTATCTCCTCCCTGAGTTTTCAAGGGACAACAATGATGTATGACTTAAATTAACCATACAGAACGTGGGCAGGTCATCTAGGAGCCTTTTGTAAAAAGTCTCAATCAAAATGTATCTCCTCCCTGGATTTGAAAGTAACACATTCGAAACCTACATGAATGTGCAGCTGGAGAATGTCGAACGCTTAAAACAATAATTGGGTTTACTAATTAGTTATTTAAAAATGACAAAATTTAATTTGTCTGATATCTTCAAGAACGACAATTATTTTTATAAATAATTAATAGTTAATTTTATTATAAATAAAGAAAAATTGAGAAATCAGTCAAGAGGGAAAAGATAACAATTATTAAATAACAGTGTAAATATTTAAGGGAATAACCCCTGATTAGTTCAAAGGATATGCTACATAACTTAAATTCTACTTTGCTGAGTTAGTACAACAGTGAACACTTTTTTGCTGGGTGAAAGTTTTATAATCTGATTGAAATTAAGAGGTAAATATTTGAAGATCTCACATAATATTTGAAGAATCACCAAGCAGTTTTACGGCGGATTGAAAATGGAGAAATTTTGATAGTGGAAAATTTAACCAGTAAAACCCCCTCAGTTCATAAATTGAACTGTCAAATGTGAGAAAAGTAACAACGAAACGCGAAATAAACAATTATTTTAAAATGGATTTTCTTATTTGTTCAAAGACCATAAAAACTTAAAATATATTTCTCAATAATCTTTTTTTATAAAAAAATTTAGGTTTTAAAATGTGTTCGGTCAGATTTATAACAATTTCAGTACTGAATAAAATATGTAGGTCACAGAGGTTTCGTTTCTGTAAGGAATGGTGGAAATTTTGAAATAAAACCACTGTTTTATAATATAAAAAATTTAAACGATACAAAATCTGACCTTAAATAAATAAATTAACCATTTTTCTACAACATTTTACGACAATTGTAGAAATAAACTAGAAAAGCAACGGTTATAGAATATGTAACCAGCATTACACACCCAAGATTCGAAATTGATCAAAACAAAAAATTAAAACTACGATTATTTGGCGATGATATTTTCGGCTTACAAAATTGCAATTTTAACATTAAAAAACACCACAAACGAAAATTTCATATATTCCAAATTTTTCGGATTTAAGTTGCGAATTGTTTTCAGTTTCCAGCTCTGATTTAATCGACGAATAATTTTTCAATCTGCCCTCTACGGCCGGTATTTGTCTTGATCGATCAAAAATAAGAAATTGAACAGCTTTATGACCTAACTAAATCAATTTTTGAAGCTTGAAAAGGCTGCAAGTGATCGATTTTTCAAAATAAAATAATTGTTAGGTAACTTTTAATTTAGATCAACCACACCCTCCTTCAGCAAAACTGTCCAGTAAAGAGCTTATAATAGGACGCGAACTGGCTTCAACTTTCTTTCTTTTCTTCAAATTAATTTAAAAAAATAATAATTTTCGCATTTTTTACCATAAAAATTCATTTTTTAATAATTTATTTGAAGATAAAATGACTAAAAGTTGAAACCCGTTCGCTTCCTACTAAAACGCTAAAACTACTAAAAGCTCTCTACTGTAGTAGAACCAGAGGATAATTTTTTAATTTACTAAGCATCGGGGTAACTTTGCAAGAGGAAACTTTTGGTAATATTTGTTTTGACATCCGTTTAACGATGAATACCGGTGAGCCGATAGCTTGAAAATCGAAAAAAAAACACATGTCAGAGTTGACTATGCAAAAACCTTTGCTTGATACCTACTACGACTTTTTACTGGAGACGGGTGATTAACCTAAAAATAAAACTTAAGTAAACCTTTAATTTGATAGAAAAATAACATCGAAAATATAAAAAATATGTTTAATGCATTTTAATACAAATCGTCTAGACAAATATTCAATAAAGTGTTTATAGTACCAGTAGTGCAACGATGTATTCAACACAAAAGGCTGGAATAAAAGGAATTTATTTGCATCACTTAAGGGGGTATGCGACTCTGATTTGACATTTTCTCGGTTAAATATACTGAAAACTAAGAGCTTATGAGAAAAA
>SCLH01001144.1:139082-150283 GCA_004367855.1 Oikopleura vanhoeffeni | reverse complement strand
TTATTAAATCAGAGTCGTATACCCCCTTAAAGTGCTCGCGAAAGCGACCTAATTCGATATTAAGCCATAGATTCCCTTAAAGTTTTTTTTTTATAAATTTGGATATAAAACAATTTTGAAGGCAGACACAATTGAAGAGATAGTTTGTAATAAATTATTTTGAAGATCTTTTTGCGTATCGTTCAGTGTGTATTTGAGGTCACGATAGTTTAGATTGGGAGTTCGAAATTGACCTTGAAGTTTTGGCCTTCGGTAAGTTCAACAATCTCGGCCATCTTGACGGCCATTTTTGCAGCATCGTCTAAAGAGTCACAGGAGAGAATCTTCATACCAGATGTTCCAATAAGGGCCTTGGCATCATCGACTCGAGTTCCCTAAAAAAATACGGTGAATTTTTGAAGGAGATATTGTAATTTGACACCCAAAATTGTTTTAGAAAAAACGGAAAATCTGTAATTTGATTCTTTTTGGCTTACGTCAATGTGGAATTTTCAAGTTTTAGTGGTTAAATTTAGGGTATGGTGGTTCCTAATTTGACATATCCAAGGTGATCATGCGCGAAATAGGAAAACATATCAGGACTTCTGATCATAGAAGATTGTAGATCCCACCTTGATCTCAAAAATAAGCATGACGAAAAATATTTTGTTGCCCTTACACTCCTTGGATCATGTCTGTAACACGGCAAACTTTCCATATTTCAAAACCTATCTCGTCCCTGGTTTTTTAATTAAAAGCTTTGATATTCACCACAAACATAGGAACTTAGTAAACTTAAAAATTCTAGGTTTTGATTTTTATTAAATTCGTCACACATTTTCTAGAATGCCTGAAAACCGCCGATTTTGACCATTTTCGTCCTTGTTAACCTATCTCCTCCCTGGTTTTGATTTATTTTGCATTTTTTATTTTTGTAAAAGTAAGATAATGCAAACCCAAACTAATTTTAGGCATGGAATTTTTTATTTCAGTGCGTAAAACTCTAGAATTTGGCACTTTAGTAGACCGGAAGTGATTTTTTTGTCGAATGTCATCGAAAATGAGCTCAAATTAAAGTCCTACTTCCACTGACTTCAAACCCGCCAATTATATTGCAAAGTTTGACCAAAATTTAAAAGTTAATCGACTTTGTAGATAAAAATACTTGAAAAAATTTGAAAAATTCCAAAATTTATTTTTTCCGATTAATTTGGTTTTTTAAATGAATTCCTATCGATTTGGTGCATTTTTATGACATAATACCTGCACAAAATGTAGGAACCACCTAAAAAAAATAAGTAATTGTGTTAATTTCACTTTAAAGTAGAAAAAGTAGCGTGAACCAAAAACTACCGATTCGTCATTTGCTTTAAAATAATTAAATACTGAAAATACGAAAAATCGCTGAATTTCGATCACGTGACGGCCAATTTTGTTTCCATTTTGGTACTGTCCAGCCAGTATTTCTATAGGTCAACTTGAATGATGGACACGCTAGATGTCACCATAGATGATGTTTGAAAAATACCGAATAGAATTTTTATGGAATTTGAAAATAAATTTGGTTTAAGGGGGTACTCAACGGTTTTTTAATTCAGGTTAGGGACATAATAACTGCACCAAATAGCCACAGGAAGGCCACAAAATGCATTTCTGCTCTTATCATAAAAAAAATTTCAAGATTTTTCTCAAAATTTTCAATTTTTTTTTCAAAATTTTCGAGTTTTTTCAAATTTTTTCTAAGTATTTTTTTGAGAAAAAATACATAAACCTCAATTTTAATGGAAAATTCTAAAAATAAGTAAAAGTGAGTAGCACCGTTTTACTTCAGTTTTGCAGTAGCTCCAATTTGAGGGTACTTTCGGTACAATCGGAAAAAATTTCTAGAAACTCCAAAAATTGACTTCCGGTTGAACCAAAATGCAATTTTCTATTAATAGGAGCAATGATTAAAAAAAAGTTTTTTACTAGAAATTGAGAAGACATGTATCTACGAATTATATTAAATTAAAAATGTACCGATTCGTTTTCGATAAAATTTTGATTCAGTTTGAAATTTTTACGTTTTCTTGATTCTAGAATATGAGGGATCAAAATTTCAACCTGACGTAAGCAGATTTTTTCTTCAGTAGATCATGAGCTTTCATTTGATGGTACTTTCAACTCAATATCAAAAAATATAAATAACATTTTCGTAATTACGAAAAACGTTTTTTTTCATCCGATTAACTTTGAAAAACGTAAAATTGTCGTAACTTGATAATTTGAAGAAAAACGGTGATGATCTTAGTTTGNTCATGTCTGTAACACGGCAAACTTTCCATATTTCAAAACCTATCTCGTCCCTGGTTTTTTAATTAAAAGCTTTGATATTCACCACAAACATAGGAACTTAGTAAACTTAAAAATTCTAGGTTTTGATTTTTCTTAAATTCGTCACACATTTTCTAGAATGCCTGAAAACCGCCGATTTTGACCATTTTCGTCCTTGTTAACCTATCTCCTCCCTGGTTTTGATTTATTTTACATTTTTTATTTTTGTAAAAGTAAGATAATGCAAACCCAAACAAATTTTAGGCATGGAATTTTTTATTTCAGTGCGTAAAACTCTAGAATTTGGCACTTTAGTAAACCGGAAGTGATTTTTTTGTCGAATGTCATCGAAAATGAGCTCAAATTAAAGTCCTACTTCCACTGACTTCAAACCCGCCAATTATATTGCAAAGTTTGACCAAAATTTAAAAGTACTTTCAACTCAATACGATGAAATTTTTTTTTCTAGAAATCATGAAAATTGACTTCCGTCTGAACTAATCTGCAATTTTCTATAAATAGGAGCGATGATCAAAAAAAAGTTTTGCACTAGAAATTGAGTAGACATGTTTCTCCGAATAATACCAAATTTAAAAAACAATGTACCGAGTCGTCTTGAGAAAATTGAGCTACAAATTCTAAAATATCATAAAATTACGGTAGAAGAAACCGTTATTCTTACAAAAGTTTATGAATTTCCATGTAGCCCTTTCCGAGACAAAAGACATTGAAGTTAAAATCAGTGTTCTAGAACTCTACTCCCACTTGGTGCTGTCGTGCTCAAAATTTTACTTTTGGTCGGGAGCAGAAGGATAGATCTTCATTTTAGGGTTTTCAAAATTTCTATAACTTGTTTCGTTTTCTTCTGAGCCCTGATCAAAAATCTCAAAAACCGTTGAGCGAACCCCCTTAAGCGAAAAATGCCGCCGCCATTCTAAAAGCCTCGAAATTCGCGTTGAGATAGTTCTGAAATGGGAAATACAATACTTTGGGAATTTTTGGTAATAAATTATATTTCATAATATAATTTATCAGGCTTTGTAATCACGAGGGATTTTAAATTTCAGTCATTTCTCAAATCCCTCGAAAAAAGCGAAATCTCAAAATTATTTATTGAAACTGGAATTAAAAATCCAAGGGAAGTTACATCTGTATATCTATATAAACACAGGAATATTGATTCTGTCTAAAAAATGCCGATCAGAAATAATACAAAATGCGTAGGTTTTCGCCGTTTTTCATTATTCAAACATCTAACTCTATAATTTTATGGAATTTTTATTATTATTTATAATTTTGTTACCTGAAGTCTGACAATGATTGGGAGGGTAAGGCTGAGGTCCTTAGCGGCAGAGATGATACCTTGTGCAATAACATCACATCGCATGATACCGCCAAAAATGTTGACCATAATTGCTTTCACATTTGAATCAGAAGTGATCAATCTTTAAAATAATTAAACAAAAAGATGGCTTTATTTTACATGACTAGAAAATCGTTTTAGTGATTTTTATAATTTTGCCATTTTGATGATTTTTTTAGAGACACTTGTTTTTTTCAAAACTTTCAAATTAATTTTCAGGGTACAGTGGTTCACGTTATANATTTTTTTCGGTTAGATCGATACTGGTATATTATATCCATTATGATGCCCGGGTAACACTAAAATCTTATTTGCCTGTTAAAAGAATAGGGAATAAGATTTTAGTGTTACCCGGGCATCATAATGGATATACGCTAAGATACCGTATATTATATACGGTATACAGGGAGGGGGCAATATCGCCGAAAGTTTTTTGCCAAAAAATTTCGGCAATATTGCCCCCCCCCCCTTTGCACTGGGGGCCTATATCGCGGGAATTTTTTCGCCAAAAAAGTTCGGCGATATTGCCCCCCCCTGTATACGATCATTTTGAAATTTTTGATCATTATATAATTTTTCAAGCTACGTGTCACTGCAGAGCCAGTTTTTTCGATTTTTTATACCGCTAATCTTTGACGTTTTTTTGTCGAAAAACCGGTAATTGTTGGTAAATGTCCGGTAACAACCGGAAAACGAAAACCCGGCTCTGCAGTTTCATGTTGTTTTGAAGTTATATGCTGACCCTAAATTTCAAAAATATCGTATGTGCCAGTTCCGAGCTATCTCACCGAGATAAAATGACCTTCTGTCGCGTCTAAAAAAAAACTACCTAAAACAAATAGAACCATAGGCTATGGTCCATAGCTCAAAATAACCCTATTTACATTAATAACTGAAGAATCTAATAAATAAGTATTAATAATAAGATGTATTAATAATAAAGTATAATACTGTCTTGAAGTCAAATTCAATACAAAAATAAAATAATCGATTAAGGCAAAATTTCTGCCGACGTAATTTTCAAGACAAAATAATGGCATTAAAAACCATTGAACAAAAATGTAGAGTCGGATTTTTTATATCAAGATATTTCCAACTATTTTCCTGAAAGCTTCTTTGACTTGATCGGCAGTTGCACCGCCTCCAACATCCAAAAAGTTAGCTGGGGAGCCTCCATGAAGGGAAATAATATCCATAGTACTCATAGCCAAACCTAATTAAGTATGTGTCAAAGAAATTCAAAAATATTGTCAATAGTTTTATTACAGTCCTCGGTCCTTAACTGGTACAAGTTTTTCGAGGTCTTTTTTGAATTTCTGCATATATTTATGAAATCCCCAATGGCAGAAATATTTCAAAAAAATACTTTTTAATATCTTTTCATAGATTTTTTCGAATTCTTATGGTTTTTGAAATATCAAAAAGTTGAACTTCTTTGATTTTAGAATTCAAGATTAAAAAACAAAGCAAGCTAAAATTATAAGTTTTTTGATAAAAATAATTAAAACTTCTGGCTGTATTTGATTTCTGATATACACAAAAATTTTTCTATTTAAATTCAGCTAGAAAATAAAGCAACTTTAATTTACATTGGAGCTTTTCAGCGAAAAGTAAAGGGGGGTTTCCTACCAGGTACAACTTTTTGTGGCCAGTATTTGTACCAGTTAGAGAGCGAGGTCTGTATCGAAAAATCACCATAGGTAGCTTTTTTATTAATGGAACCCACCCTTGTCAGTAAAATTACTCCGAGTTCATAAGAGATATCGACAAACGGTTTTTTGTATCATGTCTCCGAGTAAATTTTTTCGCGCCAACAGTGACATGGATAATTTTTTGTCTTTTCTCCGGTTTACCGGTAATCGATGTTTTAAACCGAAAGTTCGAATCTCAATAGGCCCATTTTTTTGTCTATTTTAACCGACATTTATGTCTTCTTGATAATACTCGGTCTCTATGTCGTAACGGATTAACAGAAGCGTACAAATAACAAAATTTTCGATTGATTTATTTATGAAACCAAAATATTTTTCAAAAATTTCCATATTTTGCCTGAGAAAAACCGGTAAATTGAATGGTTTACCACCGGTGAACCAGTTGGCTTGGATTAAAACAAAAACATTTCCATGTCACAAATTTACTTGAGAACATCATGTACCGTACATGATACAAAAAACCGTTTGTCGATATCTCTTATGAACTCGTAGTAATTATGCTGACAAGGGTGGGTTCCATTAAAAAAAAAGCTACCATATTATAAAAATATTATCAATTATTACCAGCTCCGTTCACGAGACAACCGATGTTTCCATCTAATCCGATGTAGTTAAGGTCGATTTTAGCGGCAATAACTTCTCTTTCGTCTTCCTGGGACCAATCTCGAAGGGCAAAGATATCCTTTTGTCTGTATTCGGCGTTTGAGTCGAAGTTGATTTTGGCATCCATGGCGAGAACTTCACCAGTGGAATCCTCTGCAAGTGGGTTGATTTCCAAAAGAGAAACATCCTTGAAATCCAATTTTTATATTGTCCAATATTAAAAAATTTTAAATGAAACCAAAAAAGTGGCGGCGGTATTTTTAGTTTACCAATTTACCTATGGTGAGCGAATTTGATTTAATTTTTCAAAATGCTACATTTATGATTTTCATTTTATTTTTAAAATGCGTATAAACCGACCACAGAGAAAACAAAATATCAGTTGGAAAATAACATCACCAAGTAGTCAAAATGAAAATAAAAGGTAAGTGTTAAAATTTTCTAAAAATTAAAGTTATTTAGACATATTAGCAATTTTATGGCGTATACATTTTTGGTCGACTGTTTAAGGGTGTGGGTGTCGCTGATTTTGACACTTTACGAAGCTATTTTTGGATAAACTGGCAGAGCTGATATCCCAAAAAGTTTTGCATCTTGAAGAACAACTCTTCGCGCTGAATNTAGTCAGATCCAATGTCTAGATCACGAGAAAAAGTTAATTACCTGGAAAAAATACTTAGAAAAAATTCCATTATTATGCAAAATTCGGAAAATTTGTTTATCGAAGATCATCTTTTTTTAGGTTTTTATAAACAAACCGTCAACAAAAATAAGAATGGAGCTAAAATCAGCTTTCTATCACTTATGAGTCTCGAGAAACAGCCTCCGTCGGTTACCCCAAATTTCTGGATCTAAGAAAATATTTGGAATTTCGAAATTTGAAATTTTTTTATTGCCATGTTCAAAATCTAATTCACAGTGATCTAATGCAACAAAAATAAGAGCAAAAAAATTATAACTTCAAAAGATACAGTGCGGTTAAGGAAAATAAAACTTTGAAAATATAGAAAATTTTGAAAAATTTTTGACATCGAAAATTTTTTATTTTATATTTCTGGAAGCAAACCAGTCACGAAAATGACAATGCAACTAAAATTAGCTTCCTATCACTTATGAGTCTCGAGATACAGCCTCCGTCGGTTACCCCCTTAAGGGTGTGGGTGTAGCTGATTTTGACACTTTACGAAGCTATTTTTGGATAACTGGCAGAGCTGATATCCTTAAAAGTTTTGCATCTTGAAGAACAACTCTTCGCACTGAATTTTGATTTAACAGTAATCTGATACAATTCCACCTACGCCGACACCTACGCTTTCAAAAAACCTCCTAAAAAATCGCTCAATACACATTTTCTCCGTCAATTTTCACCATTTTTCATTATTTTTTTGTGTCTGGCTTCAAAAAAGCCTCGCTCATAATGCATTATTGTCCTTTACTCGGAATTTTGCTTTTGGCGGCCAAAAAAGCGAAAAAACGAAAACTAAAATTATTGATTTATTTATGATTAAAATTGAAAGTGCGCTAATTTGTTTTCTTTTGACGCTACCGAGTTAAAAATTGCACCAAAATCCTTAAAAGTGTTTGTATTTACGGAAAAAATTATTTTGAAGCATTTTTTCTGGTTTCTAAATTTTGTCAAAAATTAAGGCTCACAATGAAAAGTTGACATGGCCCTCAAGAGACGCCAAATCAAAATTTCGAAAAAACTCTCTAATGTTTTGTCAAACAAGGCCTGTGCTTTCAGATGCAGTATGAGCCGAAATTTTATCACCTAAACTGGTGGAGGAGAAAGCTTTTGACTTGGCCTCCAAAACTGAGAATTTCAAAAATTTTGGCTAAAAATGAAAAGTTGACATGGCCCTCAAGAGACGCCAAATCCAAATTTCGAAAAAAACTCTTATGTTTTGTCAAACAAGGCCTGTGCTTTCAGATGCAGTATGAGGTCAAAACTGTATCTCCCAACTGGTGGGAGAAGA
The DNA here is from genome assembly GCA_004367855.1 of Oikopleura vanhoeffeni. Classification (NCBI taxonomy): domain Eukaryota; kingdom Metazoa; phylum Chordata; class Appendicularia; order Copelata; family Oikopleuridae; genus Oikopleura; species Oikopleura vanhoeffeni. Next base: position 142,337 of record SCLH01001144.1, on the reverse strand, counting down.
TAGCTTTTGACTGAGCCTCCAAAACTGATCATTTCAAAATTTTACTTTTTTGTTTTTTCGCATTTTTGTCGCCAAAAGCAAAATTCCGAGTAAGGACAAATATTGCATTATGTGTTAGGCTTCTTTAGAAGCTAGACCACAAAAAAATAATGAAAAATGCGTGAAATTGACGGAGAAATTGCGTATTGTAGCGAATTTTTTTAGGAGGGCTTCTTAAAAGCGTAGGTGTCGGCGTACGGTGGGTTGTATCAGATTACTGTTAAATCACAATTCACCGCGAAGCAGTTGTTCTTCAAGATGCAAAAACTTTTTGGGATATTCAGCTCTGCCAGTTTATCCAAAAAATAGCTTCGTAAGTGGTCAAAATCAGCGACACCCACACCCTTAAGGCTGTTATAAAAAGTGCGTAGGTGGAAATTAGCAGTACAAGTAAAATATAAATTTTAATTTGACATACGATTTTTTTATTGCAAACCCTTTTTCTTCAAATCAGTAAACTTTTCACACCTACGCAATTTTCATAGCCAAAGATTGGAGAGAAAAAATGTCTACATTTGTATGAGATTCTAAATACGTACCTTTTCGCAAAATAATTTGTACATTTTGATGAAATAATCAGCAGCTTCTTCTTGCGAATAAACTGGGAAACCCATATTTGCCGCTAATCTCTTGGCTTGTTCCATATCAACACCCTTTTCGATATCAATATGTTCTTTAATGATAAGTTCTGGGTTTGTAGCAGCAACTTCTTCAATGTTCATACCACCGGATGCGGAACCGACCATAACTGGGCCAAATACCTCAGCTCCTCGCTCCATTGTAATGGCGAAATAGTATTCACCTGAAATCAAACAATAAAACAAACGTTTTTAGAAAAATTTGTTCCTTTCAAGTTTTCAGATAAATCCGTTTTTACTGCTGAACTTATACGGTATAAGTTATACCGTATATACCCTTATAAGTTATACCCCTTAAATTTTTTGCTAAATCTGCTACGGTGGTTTTAACATTGACGTTATGTTTGCCATATTGTCATTATTATCAATTCAAAATTTTTTAAGAATTAATTTAATTATATACAGTATGTGTTTTTTTTACTTGCGAAATGAAAATTGTCATTTAGGTAGTTACAGCTAATAAAAAATGATAACTAGCTGGATTTTATTTTGAAAGCCAAGCTATAATCGATGTCAAGGGTTTGAAAATATAATCTAACTAGTTACCATTTTTAATTGGCCGTAATTACCTAAATGACAATTTTCATTTCGCAAGTGAAAAAAACACATACTGTACGTTTTTGTTGAAAAAATTTTAAAATATATTTTTTAAAAACCATAATTTTTCCCAAAAAATATGAAGCTTTTTTTGTTTTTGCTCTTCACTAAAATTTTTACGAAAAAGAGGTGAATTATAGATATTTTAACTACCACAGTAGTTAAACAGTTATATTTCGGCCCGGTTCGCTATAATGTATGTCTAGGGTGCGCAGCGGTAAAACTACAGAGCAAACTACAGTAGTTGATACAAATTCGTTGTACTCACGGGAGTTGTTGACCCAGAAAAAAAAATTTGTCCATCTAGTGGTCAGAAAATGACTTTTTAAAACGCCTATTCAGAGCACTTAAAGTTAACTTCGATTTTTAGCATATACAACTCCATTTATCTGATTTTTCAGAAGTAGGGCTGTTGTCACAAAACAATTTGCTACATTTTGAAAATTTGTGAAAATTTTTTTGGTCATTTCGTAGGAATGTCGGACTCTAATTTTTTTCTAAAAAATTTTCCCAGCCCTTCCCAGGTCCAATTTTTTGTCAAATTTCCAGGGGAACAGGAAAAAAGCAAAAAAAATCCCCAGCAACCCCCACCTCATCAGCCCTAATTTAAACAAAAAATCGGTATTTTAACCGGTAAAAAATTGGATTTTTGATAAAAAATATTTTTCTTATTTTTTCATTTTGAATTCTGCCCAAGATTTTTTTTTCGTTTTTCTTTCACAGCAACCGTTCAAAAGTTAGAAATTTGCCCGCTGCGCATCCTATGTATGTCCCTTTTTTAGTAGCGAGTAGAAAAAGGTGACAGTTTGATGTCTCGATTTTGATTGGCTGAGAAGCGAATTTTATTGATTTTAGAGGCGATTTGTATGAAATCATCCGAAAGTAATTCTGGCTGACCAATAAAAACAATGTATAGAGTATAAAAAATGAGATTTCTTGCCATTCAGATTCACGTTCGACCCTTATTTTCAATGTCCTTATTGATCAAACTCGATCGTTAATCTGGGGGACCGGAGACCCCTTCTTATTTCGGTACTCAAGTAAATTTTTGTTTTTTTATACTTTAAAACTTTAGTTCATAAGCTTTCGATTTTGTTTTATCAAAAATTATAATTGCATTCTTTTCATTTTTCGCAAGACACACATGTAATTATATTTCTACATGTAATGTAATTATTTTCTTGGTTAATTTTGAGGTTTGAGCAATACAACTTGGATAACTTTTAACTTACGTCTTGGGTATCGTCTTTCTACAACGAAGACTTTGTCGCATGGGCGTCCCTTTTCACCAGTTTGTTTGGTGATTAAATCTCCACCAATCATTTGCTCTGAAAATAAAATTTTATTGTTAAGGAGGTTGTAGGGTCTTTAAATCTAATATTTGCCTTTTTAAATGCCTATAACTTTTTAATGGCTCAAACAATGCAGTTACTTACTGCGAAAGCTAAGAACCTCGACCGTTAAGAAACTTTCATGTGACATTGTTATCTGCCATAACTAACCGGTTAACCAACATCAACCGAACTAATGTTTTATAATTCTAACTGATATAGGCTATATATGATATAGCGGGTTCAGTTCAAAGGTTTTCAAATTTTGCAGGGCTTAAACCAAGTCACGAAAAAGACTCTTTAAGGGAGGTGATGCATGTACTGATTTGCAATTTTGCAGAACTATTTCAGGAAAATCTGAAACTTTGAAAAAATAATTCCAAAAATGCCAATTGTGACCTTAGCCCTTAATCTTCTGAAAATTCAAAGGTCAAACTGAAATTTTTATGACTACACAATCGTCACATAGTCGTGACAGGGGGTTGATTTTGAAGTTTTAGTGGTCAAATCTTAACAAACAATATTTTTTGACTAAATTCTGGAATAAAAATCTTTTGAAAAAAATCGAAAAAACCGCAAAAAAAATTTTGCTTTGATCGGAAATACATTTTGTAGACATTCCGAAGCAATTTTCGTGCACTTTGATATCT
>SCLH01001144.1:126270-139061 GCA_004367855.1 Oikopleura vanhoeffeni | reverse complement strand
ATATGATATAGCGGGTTCAGTTCAATTTTTGAGCTTAAACCAAGTCACGAAAGACTCTTAAGGGAGTGTGCATGTCTGATTTGCAATTTTGCAGAACTATTTCAGGAAAATCTGAACTTTGAAAAATAATTCCAAAAATGTCAATTTTGTAGACCTAGCCTTAAGGGTGGGTGTCGTAATTTTTGAGGCCTTTATAGATATTATTATGATATTATATATTAGCATCGATTATGACTAAAGTGGACCCAAGGAATCTCGGGGTGGCAATTATTTTTTTCAAAACAATTAGAAACAAATCTAGAGAATTTTCAAAATTCGAATCATTTTTTTGCTTTAACCCGCATAAAACTTTTCATCAGCCCGAACTTTTTTTCGAACTTTTCATTTCCGCGTTTACTTATAGTCAATTTCTAGAATTCTAGGGTGAAATTCAAAAATCCGAGCCAAACATATTGACGACAGTATATTTACTACCTGATATCGAAAAAAACGGCTTTCTTCTGACATTCTCTAAAAGAAGATAGAGTTTGAAGGTCGAAAAATTGTAAAAATCGGCGTTCAAAAGTGATTCTAGAAAATTCAAGAGCGAAATTCATAAAAAAATGGGCTAAACATATTAGTGACCTCACTCTTTCCGTACTCTGTGTAAATTTCAGACGCTTTGTATGTGGGGTCTAAAAGAGATAGATTTTAAAAAACTGTTTAGCTGCTCAGAAATAGACTCACCACCTGGTGCGTGTGATTAACAATGTTAAGTTTGAGATATGGAATCTCTTAGGCGAGGCTAGACCTATAAACGAGTATCCTCAGATTTTTCACAACTGCCCTAAATTATTATGAGGCGCGGATTGAAAGGTACCAGATAAACGACACCACCCCCTTAATCTTTCTAAATTCAAAGGTCAAACTTAAATTTTTATGACTACACAATCGTCACATAGTCCTGACAGGGGGTGATTTTGAAGTTTTAGGGTCAAATTTTAACAAACAATATTTTTTGACTAAATTCTGAATAAAAAATCTTTGAAAAAAATCCAAAAAAACGCCAAAAAAAATTTTGGGCTTTGATCGGAAATACATTTTGTAGACATTCCGAAGCAATTTGGTTGCGTGCACTTTGATTGCCTCTAAGTCTTCCTAAAAATCAGACATGCACACCCCCTTAAATAATCTTAGCCGAGACATTATTGACTCACTTTTTTGCAAAAAAAAATAATTCTAGTGCTAAAATCACCTGCACATACTGTTTTTTGGGGGGAAAAGTTTGTAGCGGTATATACATAGAAACTGTTAGGAATTTGGATATAGCAATATTCAGACAATTGGCCAGCTTGATATTGAGCCTTTTTTTGAATTTCGACAATTTGTTTTTTGTATATTGTTTAACAAAATCACATTTTCTGATTTGAAATTACCCAGAAATTTTTCGAAAAATTTTTCAGAAGATAATTCTCTTTGGAGATCTCAGTTAAAACCATTTATTATAGTGTTATTTGTTCTGGATCAAAATATAAGATGGAGACCCTACAACCTCCTTAAATAATGGAATTTCTATGGCGGTTTTTTTTTCAGGGGAGCCACCGAGGAAGTGTTAGTTGCGTCGAATGTTTTGAGAGGACGTGATTAAATTTAATTATGTCCTGCTAATTTTTTTACTACATACCATTTTTAACACAAAAAGATAATTGCAAATACATTTTTACGCTCAACAGCAGTGGGATAACTACACATACATTTTTTGACTTCATCTGATGTCCTGTTCACCAGTAATTCACCTTCTAAAATTTAAAACGGCACATACAATTTTGGCTTTAGTAAAACCTTTTGTCATATGACTAGGGTTATACCCGGGCTAAAACTATCTTTTAAACTAAAAAGTTTATGAACGATTGGAAAAAAAATAAAGAGCACAGAATTTGAAGAGAAAATTTTTGAAAATAGAAAATTTTTTTCTAGGGTAAAATGGCATTTATAAGTTTAAATTGTCGATTTTAGTAGCTTACTAATCTCCTTTAAGGTTTTTATGAGGTTTCCAAGAGGGTCAAATACACTTCTAACTTTTTTACAATTATTTTTTTAGAAGTGTCAATTACAAAAAATATGACAAATAGAGTATTCGAAATAGTTGTCTTAGATACCAAAATATAATCAAAAGTTTATGTGTGGTTTTATAAAAACGGATTTTCTAGATTATGAAGGTCAATTACCGATAAACCGGACATCTCCTGAAGTAAATCTTATGTGTACAGTTATGTAGTTATCTTTCGGTTGATGGGTGCAAAAATCAATTTTGCGTACTTAATTTAACCTTATTTGAGGGTTTTTCTCACCTGCAAGATCTCTAGCAGCTTCTGGCGAGTAGACGATTTTGACACCTCCCTGAAGTCCGACAACACCATTCTTTCTAAAATATCCCTTTCCTCGTCCTCCGGCTAAAACTTGGGCTTTAACAACGCAATCTGGAGTTGGGAGTCTCTTGGCAATTTCAAAAGCTTCTTCTGCAGAATGAGCAACATGGCCTTCTGGAGTTTTGACTCCGTATTCCTTTAAATTTTTTTATAAATTACTATGATTATTCTGAGTGTATACATATTTCAATATCGTTATTGAAATTTTAGTTCCACTACAGGAAAGTGTCTAGACGATTTGAAATAAGGAATTTCAAAAGTGAAAAATGGGTATCGATGTTTTTTAAGCTATCTTGTAGAGATTTTTTTTTCTTGTTATGTTTAAAGACCAAGGATTTTTTTGGTCGACCTTAAATAAGCGGCCCATTTTTGAGATTTCACAGGGGGTGCTGAAGCCAGTTTTTGCGCTCTAGCGATATTTCACTAACGTAATGACCCATATGCGTTCAAAAGAAATCGACCCTTCCGGTTCTTATAGGGTACTGGCAAGTCTCTACGATGAAAACTTGAAACTTTGACCGCCTTATTTAAGGTCGACCACATCGTTCGCCGACCCACATCCAAAAAAATTGTTTCCTAAAACGCTTAATTCAGCTTGCCAAAAAAATTAGCGCCTCTAGCTCCCTCATACGGGGTCGCTAGAACTGGCTTGTGCACCCCTTGTAAAATCTCGAAAATTTACCTAAAATCCATTTTTTTTTTGAAAAAAATTTCATAAACGAAAAATCTTCGGTCGTTAAAGACAGAAAAAAAATTCTCTACAAGATAGCTTAAAAACATCGATACCCATTTCTCACTTTTGAAATTCCTTATTTCAAATCGTCCTAGTAGGAGGCGTCCTAAGTATCTTAAAAGAACTGTCCTACGTAAATTACTTTACTGTACTTTATAAAGATGTCTTGGTATGAAATATATGTTACATACCGTATGTAACATACGTATCGTAACATGGCGTTGTTTTAGGAACCAGCAATTTTTTTATTAAATACGGTTTGTCTTTTTTCAAGTATAATTAAAACGCCTCGTTTTGATTGGATAATAGTTCTTACTAGACGATTGGAGAACAGATTCTACTTGGTTTTCTGCTCATACAAGTCAATTTGTTAGTACATAAAAAAGGACGACCTGTACTCGATATATTGAACATTTAATTTTTTGTTGAAAAAAAAATTCCCCAGGGAAAATCGACTAATTTTCAAAACAAATTATTACCTCCATTGGGATCATAATTTATTTAAGTAAGTTATGAATAGTATTTCTCATTTTCTCTGTTTACTAACCTTGAGGAGACCAAACGAAAGATATTCGTGAATTGACAATTTTCGAATTTGCCTTGCGGCCCCAGCTATATTTCTGACAAACATAGTCTGAATAAAAGTTGGTTAGTACAGGTTAACCACTAGGACGATTTGAAAATTAGGCGCCTTTTAGAGCTACAAAACTGAAGGCATTAAAATTTGACCTTGAAATCCCTTTTTTTTGAAAAAATTTCAAAAACGAAAAAAATCCTGGGTCTTAATATGACCAGAAAAAAATTCTCTACAAGATGAGCCAATAAAATCGATACCCATTTTTGACTTTTGAAATTCCTTATTTCAAATCGTCTAGTTCTACGACTTATTTCTCAAAAATAAATAAACAATAAACTTAGAAAGTAATATGGTGAGCTGTTATTTGTCACTTGTGGCCTAAGCCTCTTAGACGCTCGTTATCGATTTCTAAATTTGACCCCCCGGGCTAAACTTGCAAAATATAAAGAGACCTTTTGTTTGGACGAAAATCGAAACTAACAACAAAAAAATATAAAACTTGAAATTCTTCAGCTATTCTAGAATTTTTTTTATAAATTGAGAATTAAAAAAGGTATTTTTTTATAAATGATGATATTTTCTCTAAAGCTAAGTTGAAACAAAAATTGTGAAAATCTTTACACGCTTAAATTTCGACTTAACCTAAACCTATTGGGATTTGCACTTCGAATGGCAAGGTCAGCTAAATTTTTTTTCATGGAAATTTATCGAAGAGAAAAGTAAACAGTCAGAAAACGATTTTGTTTGTTTTATCGCCTAAATTTAAAGGAGCTTTTGGGTACCGCATAAACGTGGTTTTTCAGAACCTTTGTTATCGGCACCCGAAAAATAAAGTATACATTTTCTGTTCGACTTTTTTACTCGCATCTATTGCTATGAAGTAATAAAAATTTTATGTCGCAAAATACAAATTTTAAAACCAACTGGTTTCAATACAAAAATGAAACATTTGTTTTTTACTTGTATTGCTGATTTCCACTTTCGCAATTTTTAAAGCTAAATTCCGTTGTATTTTCGAAACTGTTAGTCTAAAACATACTGATGAATAATAACAAAACGTCTATTATACGGAATAATTTATACCTTTTGCTATACCTTATACTGGTTGAGTTTTCAATTTCTTATGGCTTTTGCTGGACTAGCTCTAGGGTCCAATCAAAAATAGCGAATGAGGGAGAATTTCCTTCTCTTTTTTTGTTCCGCTCAAAACCCTATAAAAATGAAAACTCAACCTGTAGTTTTTCCAAATCACGTAAAAATATTTATAGTTTACCAGATTTAATTTCCTATCTCTGTAGATTGAGTTACATGTCTACTTATATATCCCTCACTCTTTATTTTTCTAATCGAACTTGAAACGTATTTTTTAGCCTTGAATAGCCCAAAAGAATTGGCGAAAGTGTCCATTCGATCGCACTTGACCCTAACATCAAATTTAATTTCATTTGACCCTAACAGCAAATTTGAAAATTAATAGCAGTAATATAACAAGCCCCTTTTCTTGTTATATATTTGAAAAAATATGCTGTATTTTGAAAGATCTCTATTGTTTTTCGTACGGTATATTTTTGTTCGACCGGTTGGAAGTGAGATTGAAAAATCGGCCATTTAGGCCTGATTGTCGACCGGTATCAGTAGCGTGTCCACCATTAAAATCGACCTATAGAAACTCGGTCTGAAACTTCTTGAGGGCAATTAAAAAACCAAACCGAAAAAAAATTTGGCCGAAAATCGATTAGTGGACACGCTAGGTATTGGGTTTTGTAATAATGACGTTTATTTTTTGAAATTGCCCTTTAACCTAAAAAAACCAGGTCAAAACAGTGTAAATTATTTATTATTTAATGGCGTTGGAGCCCCGTAGTAAGCTACTTAATAACTATTATCACAAAATGTCAATTATCTTCAATCTTTTTTAATGTGAACGTAACTTAAATTTATCAGAATATTTTACGTTATATTTTTCAGCTCTCTTCATTTTAGACAAAATCCATCAAAACTCACATTTTTACAAGTAATATTTTTATAAAATCTATATTTAAGCAGAATAAAAGACTTATCAAAAAAGGTAATAGAATATCGCAAAGCACTTTATTTTCCTACTTAGCTAAACAATTAGTATTCTGGGATCAAGTTAAATACTTAAATATCACTATTGTGTGTGATGCAATAAATATATAAATGTAAACTAAACAAAAAGTTTCAACTTTTTACTAAAGAAAAATTTTGACATAAAAATTACGGGGCCCCCTGGCCACTTATTAGCCAACATTTTTATATAATTCGGCTTTTGAAAACGACTCATCCGATTGAGTTCTTAGATAGCTCAAACTGAGCACAAATATTTAGAGAAAAATAAATTAAAAAGGGTCCGAATCAGACCATTCCAAAAACTGATAATTAAACAATTTCAGTAATAATATCTGTGCTCAGCTTGAGCTACTTAAGAACTTAATCGGATGAGTCGTTTTCAAAAGCCGAATTATATAAAATTTTGGCTAAACAAGCGGCAAAAAATGACCAGGGGCTCCGTAATCGATATGGAAAGGTTGCAAAAATAAATATTTTGATGACATAATAGTCAAAATTTAAATTGACAATTCACTAAAAGATTAACCAGACGACACAGGTGAAAATCATACAAGAAAACATCAAAAATTAGATCCGTTTGTTCTACTGTAATTGTTAATAACTAACTGGTCCTAGAGTAGGCATCAAATTAGTGAAATGAATTTTTTAACGATTAAACGAACATATATCGATGGGATTTTAAAAATGTTGGTGTCTACTTTTGGTAATAAGAAGTGAATGTTAAATAGAGCAGATTAAGAACTCAAACCCGACGATTCAAATTTGAAAAGACGGCGCACAGCTTTTTTCAATAAACACCAAAAGTTTTTAAATGATAATCATATTGTGATTAATTGTCTATGATGAGAAGTTTGTTTGTAATTTAAATCTTCAAGTAGTGTCCTGCTCAATTAACTAAACGAAGCGTTTTCTACAATGAAAATGAGTTTATAAACTTTTAATAAATCTGACCCTGACGTAAAATGATAACTTTAATAAAACGATCATTGAAAAGACCACGTCGCTTTTTTGGCTTATTGCCAATTTTCCACATCGGTCGTCAATAGAAATGTTATGTACCACGTGAGTTTCAAGTTGTGTTGAAACCAAAAGTGGAACAATAAAAATGGCTTACGGTAGAATATAATTATCCATCCGATTTTCTAGAGAATAGTATCATTGGATCCCATTTGAAGTTCTCTATATTTTTCAATTAGCAAGATAAAGCGTATGTGGGCTCTGAAAGCGCCTATATCGGATTTAGTACAACGTTTCACTTTTGGTTTCAACGCCACTTGAAACTCAGGCGGAAAGTTTGAGTATAACTCCGAGAGGTCATCATCAGTGTTCTAAAACGGGATCGGGATATCCCGACCCGAGTCGGGATTGGAAATTTCGACTTAGGTCGGGACCGGGATTGGAAATTTCAACTTAGGTCAGGACCGGGATTTGATCGGGATCCCGAGTGTTTAAACATTTTCCGTGGTAAAAAAGAACGACCTATTCAATGGTCACCACCCCTTGGGCTTGTATAATAACAGAACATATATTTTTATTAAAAAAAACGGGATTATTCGGGATCAGGATTGAAAAAAATAATAACACTCGGGATCGGGATTGAAAAAAAAATTATGAGTCGGGACCGGGATTGAAAACTCATCCCGTTTTAGAACACTCGTCATCATGACTCCGAAAATTTCAAACCCTTTTTGGTCCCACAGTTAGGGTTAATACGCCTACAAACAACTTTTAAATAGCTGACACCGGGAACTAATTTGAAGAAACGACCGAAATCTGAAAGAATTGTTGCATCAAATGAGAAATCGTCGCTTTGATTGATATAATATATATTGCTTGAAAGTTTTATAATTGTTTGGCAGAAATTTTCGAAGAAAAGTTATTTCAAATTAAACAACTTTTCATGTACTTTGCGATTAAAAAGGGTATTTCACATTTTTCTGTTCATTATTTCAATGAACTGTCTATATTTGGATATAACTGAAGTTATTATCCCAGAATATTAATAATGTATTTAGGTAGCTACGGTTTTTGCTGGACAGGGGGGGGGTTGACCTAAAAAAAAAGCTACCTTAATAAATAAAATAGTTATACCGTCTTAGGTAGCTTTTTTTTAACTCCGCCCACCCTACTCAGTCATCTTTCTCGAAGACCATACCAGATATCAACAAACAGTTTTCTGCTATGTGTAGTGTAGCCAAGTAAATTTGTGGCGCTAATTTTTTTTTCCTGGTCAACCGGTTCACTGGTAATTGATGTTCCAAAACCGGTAAATATTTTTTTCAAGAAAATCAAGCAATATTTATATGGGAAGATGCAATTTGGGGTAGTTTTTCAAGAGAAAATTTTTGGCATTAATTATTTTGACATGTGACACCACAACAGGTGTCAAATTACACTTTTTAGTGTCCGCTGAAATATAAAAGATTTTTATATCATAAATTATCATTGATAATATCGATCATTATGCCTGGGTAACTTTAAAAACTTATTCCCTATTCTTTTAACAGGCAAATAAGTTTTTAAAGTGACCCAGGCATAATGATCGATATACATTTCGGGGTAGTTTTTCAAGAGAAATCTACCTTATGTCATAATTTCCCAAAAAATACACTATAATAAAACCGTCGCTTCAAATGAAAAAATATAACTTCAATAATCGTTCCTCAAATTAGTTCCATGTGTAGATAGATTCTTGCACTTCTCGATTAAACAGAAAATTTGAAATATTTATTTAACTAATTTTACCTTTTATTTTTAACGATTTCAGTTCAATTAATAAAAAAGATTTTATACGTATAAAACACCGATTAATAACTACCATGTCATTGAGTTTACTTTATAGACACGTGAAACAAATAAAAACTTCTGATCTTCACTCATTTACTATCTTGAACTTCTAGCTCTAATTGGTTATAAAAACTAGTCGACTAGAGTCTATTTCATATCGGTATTTTTCCCGAAATCTGTACTGGAAAAATGTACCTGACATAAATTAAACAAGGTTTTGGTCATAAGATGCTCAAGGAGAACATGTGAGCTCCGTATGTATATCGATTATGATGCCCGGGTAACATAAATATCTTATTTGCCTGTTCAAAGACTAGGGAATAAGATATTTATGTTACCCTGGCATCATAATGGATATCGAATATAATATCAAATAAAAATTTTGACATTTTTTTTGCATCTGAAATTCAGATTCTGAATCCTAGAAATATTCTTCTAATCTGTTGACCGGTAATTTAGCAAAAAGGTAATATGATATTACTGTGATTTTTGGCCAAGCGGACACTTTTAGAAATCCGGTTTTGTACGCTACATCTTTATGGTCATTAAATTTGCAGTAGAATTCCCGTTTTGTCCGCTTAGACTTACGTTTTTTCAGAAAAAAAATGCGTAGGTTTTGCCCGTTTAGAATTGTGTCCGCTTGGCCAAAAACCACAGTACTTATAATGGATTTTCGAAATTTGCATCTTACTATTTCTTGAGCTTAAAAAATATTACAGCGTTTTATTGAACTCATTTCTACTGATTCAAATCGCACTGGTCATGAATCCTCTGAATTTTCTTCAATTTGTCGGTCATGGGATGAACTTTGGTATTCAAGAAATTTTACTTGCAAATGGTCTGAGGATTAATTTATGCAAAACCGGAGTATAAATTTTTATTCATTTGTATATTAATTTCGAATTATTCATTCATATTACTTCTCGACGCAACAAAAGTTGGTAAAAAATCTATTTTAGTCAACTTTTTTTAAGTGCCTATATTTTGCTATAAAATGTGCGTAGGCGGAAATCAGCAACTGAAATAAAAATATACGAAACTTTGCATTGAAACAAGTTGCTCTATGATTTCAAAAACGTTTTTCGACAAATTGTAGCATTTTCGCGCCTACGCATTTTTCATAGCAAAAGATACTATAAAAAAGTCTGTGTTAAGAAAGTGACCTGGGCCGAAATTTCAGGATATTAAGCGATAACTTATCGATTTATGGGGAGCATAATATTGAAGGTGATATCTACGATAATAATTATGCAGAATTACTATCAGAAATAGCTTGAGTTATGCAGAATTATTGTCTTCGCTATCAACTTCGATATGCTTGCCAATGCTTTGTCCGTGAGTGAAGATTTTTATTTTTTATGCGAAGAAAGTTTTTTCTTTGTATCAAAACGAGTTTTATTGAAGGTCTTTTTATTAATAAATGTTTTTTATTTGCTAATTTGATTGCACTGAATTAACCTAACAGAATATTAAATTGAAAGTATTTACTAAACATGTTTTTATATCCAATCCACTGAATTGTTTTGCACTTTTTGACGAAAAATAATAGTTTGCCCAAAACTGGGATAGTGCATATGCCTATAGTGCTGTAAAATTCGGGTGAAATAAATATTGTCGAATTTCGAAACTATTTACCGGCAATAAATAAAAGTAAACAGTAATCTAGCTCTCTGCGGCACACGATAAGAAAATGGTTAAATTTGAATATTTTAACGGCGGTGAGTTACTTTTGTGTCCGCTGAGAAATAACCCACTGTACTTGTTGATAGTTTATTAAGATTGCTTCACTCTGAGCAAGATAGTTTATTCTAGCCGACGTGGGTTTAAACCGGCTGGTTGAAACAGTTACATCCGGTTCATGTTTTATAAACACTTTGAATTTTTATGAAATCGAAGGCAAGGGTAATTTAAAAGTTCTTTTCGTCCAGCTGAGAGTTAAAAAAGTGTACTTAAGCAGGTAGAACAATCTTCTGTCCCTTAACGACCTTGGTGATGTACAAGTAGAAAAAGTCGCAGTAGAGAATAGTCTGTTGTACATTTTAAAAAATTGGTTATTTTGAAAATATTTTTCGGGAATCGTCCGTAAGAGCCCCGATTGTCCGAAAAAACTTCAGTACATTTCGAAGGTTCTCGAAAATGCTAGATCCGATTCCAGAAATTCCAAATGCTTCCGAGAGTCANCTTTTTTTAATAATTCTTCTGAATTTAGTACACAAAACATTTTTTGACCTGAAATCTAAAAAGGGAAGAGAAAATTCCTCGGGTACTGTATTATGGAAAAAAAATTGAGTTTTGTTGATACAACGTCAAACCGACTTGAAAGACGAAATATAATTATCAAAGACAAAATTGTCAAGTTCCCTGGAAAACGCTCAATTGATGTATTAGTCTGCTAACGAAGTTATTTTTTAGTTCAAAATATCGATTGCCTATCTAGAATTAAAAGTAAAAATGATCCAGGAATTAAACACAAAAAAGTATCGACTGAAAAACATGATTAAATTTTATCTATCATAGATTCACTCCGTCTCAGAAAAAACAATACTTTTCAAGAAATCTGGCAGTCAAACCATTTGACTGCGAGTTGTCCATCCACCTAATTTGAATAATTTAAACAATTTAAAAAATTTCAATTTGCACTCAGAATTCAATCAATAACGGCTTCTTGTTATACTACGTGACATTATGATATTTTTTATTTATTATGTTCATACCGCCTGAGTTTCAAGTGGTGAAGACATTTGTGCTGGAATGAAAACCATTCTCTTTTTGTTATCAAACAAAATAAATCAATCGATAAGTGATGACGCACCGATTCGCGTAGGTCAAATATTGTCATCACGAAGTGTCCTTAATTCGATCTGCTAAAATGTAAAAAAAAGTGGACTCAAATCAAAATTTCGATATGCATCAAATGTAAAATTAAATTTCATGATAGAATAGCTATGAAATATCAGTGAAAAATTTTAAATCTCTATAAAACGAGATCACGGGCGCCTTNTATCATAGATTCACTCCGTCTCAGAAAAAACAAAACTTTTGACCCTCATGCAATAAGTGAAATCATAAATAAAATTTTATATTTTTTTCATGAAGAATAATTCATATGTAGTTTGATCATTATCATACTTTTTTAATATCTGGTATATCAAGTGTTCAATAATAAAAATATTAATACTTAGTTTCCATTTTATATCTCTACTGCGAGTTTTTTAATAAATTTGTAGATTTTGACTGCGAGTTTTCCAGAAATCTGGCAGTCAAAACATTTGACTGCGAGTTGTCCATCCACCCTTTGAAATGCTAAATTTAATGCAACAAATCAAAAATGAAAGCGAAACATTTTTATCAAATATTATCAATAAATTTGAGTTTATAATTGTTAACACACTTGGAAGTTGTTCTACACTTTCCAAATAAAAATATAAAAAATTATGGAAAGATGACTCTGATCAATCAAATTCGTTGAAAGACTCTCCATTCTTGAATCTAAAGGTATTTTTATACATTGGTCATTTGCACGGAAGGTTTTTGACACATTTAGATATAATGATAGGAGAGGATAAACACAAGAACTTAGGCAAGGAAACAAACAGTTAATAACTGTCAGTTATGCAAAATAGATTAACTCTTTGTCATGTCTTCTACTTTAAATGTACTATGAACTTGTGTTAAGTATTATAGTAACCTCAGTGTTTTTACTTAAGCGATTATTCTAATACTACTTCCGTGTTTATATTTAGAGCAGATCGTTTCCACAGAGTCCCAAAACCTATTAAAAAAAGACTATATCCTTTTCCAAAGCTGAGTCAATCTTAAAAATGCTTGCTATCACTATAGCGCGTGTTAGAATCCCACTAATGTTGTCTTATTGATTTTCTTGAGTATGATTATAGCCAAAGGTGCTTGCTATTGAGACTACCAAAGTTGATCGATGTATAATCACCTAAAACAACATTAGTGGGATTCGAACACGCGCTATAGAGATAGCAAGAATTTTTAAGATTAACTTAGGTTGGGAAAAGAATATTTTGAATTAAAATATATTTTAAAATAAGAAAGCAATGATGAACTTGGCTTCTCAAATATAAGAGATAGTACTTTTTTTAATATCAAAAATTGAACATCGGCCAGATTTAAATTTCGAGACCCCAGAATGGTCATCAAACTTTTAACTTACAGTGCAGTTGATGTG
>SCLH01001144.1:103647-121752 GCA_004367855.1 Oikopleura vanhoeffeni | reverse complement strand
TGACGTAAGCCAACTTTCTCTTCAGTGTTTCCTCAGCTTTCTTTTGAGCCTACTTTCAAAACAATCAAAGCACTTTTTTCCGGAATTTTTTGAATCTAACCTCAGAGGAGATAGAATTTCCGATGGAAAATCTCAAAAAAACGATGGTCTATGGTATATTCTAGAAAAAATAAAACACTTATCGACAAAAACGCTTCCACAGAAGTTTTGTATACATCTTATACGGGTTATATTAAAATTTAGGTTTATTTCAAAATAGAACCTCAGAGGAGATATAATTTCCGTTTTGGCTTAGGTCTCCCTGTTTCGCTAATGTGTCTGGGAGTGTATTCATGCAAAAAAGTTATGACACATGCTTTACGCAAGATGAAGGGTAGTTCTACAAACTGGCTAATCTGAATAATATCCTTGAAGCCGTGTTTCGCTAAAATTTTATCGAGAATATGTCAAATTAGGAGCAGGGATACCCTTAATCTCAAGACAGATTTTCAAATTTCGCTATATATATTTTCTCTAGAATGTGAAAAAAACCACCGTTTTTTGGCAACTATTCACGGGAAAAACTATCTCCTAGAAAAAATTATAAAATTCATTCATTTTTTTAAGCTAGCTCAAACAAATACAAGAAATAAAATCAAGACACTTTTTGAGATTTCGACCCGAAACTCGAAATATGATTTTTTGAGAACCCAAGAGAAAATTTCGAAAGAAAAAAGTGCTTCGGTTTTCGAAAGTAGGCTTAAAAGAAAGCCACTGAAACACTGATCAGAAATTTGGCTTACGTCAAGGTGATATTTTGAGTTTGGGATATTTTGAAATTTTCGGATGAAAACGTTTTCGAAAAAAAGTTGGCACTTTTGAGCTCACAAAGTGTACATACAAATGTATAATCTGATTTTCTTCAAATCAATTATTTTTACTTTATGTAGAAGTAGAAAAAGTCGCAGTAGAGAATAGTCTGTTGTACATTTAAAAAATTGGTTATTTTGAAAATATTTTTCGGGATCGTCCGTAAGAGCCCCGATTGTCCGAAAAAACTCAGTACATTTCGAAGGTTCTCGAAAATGCTAGATCCGATCCCAGAAATTCCAATGCTTCCGAGAGTCAATTAGTTAATACCTTTTTTATTTATGGCCCCTTAATCTAAGTGATCAGTTCTACTTTGATGTTAACCTCCTCACACCCAGAAACGAAGAACTTGCCTCACCCAAAAGCCTATCTAAAGGCAATACTTTGAGCGCTTATCACGGAAAAACTGGAGAAAATATATAATTAATTTATTTTTTACTGATTGAGTCAAGGATAGCATTAAGTAAATAACACATAACATTTTCAAATTTCGAAAGTCTGTGACTCGATAACTGCCAGAGAAAAGAAGTTTCACCTCACCTTGTATTTCTTGGAAACCATACATTTTTTACAATGACATATAGTTACAAATTTACAAGAAACTTTAAGGAACTATTTATAGAACTATTTTAAGCTTGTCTTAGATTTGAAATAGATATCTCAATCGCTTACAAACAATTATTCATATCGCCGCGGTCAAATATATGCAGCAAATGTGAAAAATATTGCAATCATCTGATAACTCAAATCAGTACAACCTTATGTTCTACACTTGATCGATTTGTCTTTGTCGGCTTTATTTGGTTAAATTGCCGTTCAATTTTTTCGGAAAATAATTTTTTGAAAAAATATTTTTTTTTCATTATTTTGAGTTTCATAAAATCACTTGTGAGAAAATTATTCTCGTATAAAACTGCAGAAAAAATTAACTTATTTCAAAAGATTTCCTGACAATACTTTCCTAAAAATGGCTTTCTCAGAATTTTGATTTTATGTATCGTTTCACAGAATTAATTTTCTAAGGTAATTTTTTTTTTAGGTGGGCCACCCCTTCTCATGACGATTGTGGAAAAACTATAGATGATATCGAGAAACGGTTTTTTGCATTCAACTGCAACTAAAAAGCTCAATGGAGAAATTTTATTAAGTTGATTTGACATCCGGTTCATCGGATATAAACGGAATGTAATTTTTTGGTAGGTTCGAATCTCGGTGGGCCCAAAATTTTTTTCTTTAAATCAGCCGGAAAGTTAATTTTTATGTTTGTTCATTCTTATATCACGATTGTCTACTCATTTACTGCTTGAACTATATTTTTGGTGAATTCCTGGAAGAAAAAAACGAGTTTCGATTTTTTTTCTCAAATTTTATACTGAAAATACCTATATAATAGAACTCCGG
This sequence comes from Oikopleura vanhoeffeni, assembly GCA_004367855.1. Lineage (NCBI taxonomy): Eukaryota > Metazoa > Chordata > Appendicularia > Copelata > Oikopleuridae > Oikopleura > Oikopleura vanhoeffeni. The sequence goes on along the minus strand of SCLH01001144.1, from coordinate 119,502 downwards.
TTACCGGTGAACCGGTAGTCCGATGAAAAAGANTTTGAAAAAACACCACAAAAACGCGCGTTTGGCTTCCATGGTGAGTCTAAAACATAACAGTTAATTTTTATTTTTATTTATTACTGTTAGGAAAGCCTTAAAATACGCTCTCGACCACCACTCTCGATTATATTAAATTTTATTTTATACGAATTTCTACGTCACACCAATCCAATTAAATTCTGTGAACAAAATACGGAAAAAACGAAATTTACACCATCGAAAAAAAATTTATTTCTTCATGAGTTTAATTTATCAAATTTGACGGGTGATGTCGGTCAATTCCGGATAATGAGGGCTTTGCAGCTATTTCTGCCGATCCGTATTTTCGGTTCTTATAAAAAGTATGATCAGAGTATAAACAAGGAGGACATATTTAATAAAATGAAAAGTAGCATTCCCAAATATTTCACTTCCAGTTATCCAAAAAAATAATTGAAAAAAGTTTTTGCCAACAAGAAAATGAAATACTGTAAAAAAAATTGGACCCAGAAATAAGGCCATTTTTTTATATGTGTCAGGATTTTTTGAAAAGATTTTCTCATAATTGCTCGAAGCGAAAAGTTTATCTTCGAACCTCGAAGTTTCTTAAAAAAGCATTAACTCGGAAAATTATGTAGTTACAGAAAAGTTCTGCCGTGGACGTATCAAAACATACTTTGGCTGGTATAATTTGGAACGAATATATACAATCCGTGTAAAGAGTTTCATCAGCAGCCCATATCCGTAATCTGCAAAACTGCACCTTAACCTTTAAGAACATAACAAAAATGAAAATTGATAATCAAAAATTTTTTTGCCATACAAAGGTTCTTTTTTTAATGCAACCCACGCCTTTCTTAGAAGCTATCTAAATTTTATCTTACAGCTTATCTGATATTTGGATATAGAGTATAGTGTCCTTTTTTTTACTTGCGAAATGACAAATTGGTTATTAGGTAAATCATACGCGCAATAAAAAAATGGGAACTATGTGAATTATATTTTCAAACCCTTTGACACGGCTAAAGCTGTGGTTTCAAAATTAAAATACACCTAGTTACACTTTTTAATTGGTCCATTTAATACCTAAATGACAAACTTTTCATCTTCCGCAAGTAAAAAAAAAACACATACATACAACGATATTGTAGGAAAAGTACAGCACAGGCGTTTAAAGGACGACCTAGTAATGACAGGTTGTCTTCAAAAATCCTGGGTAGCGTGTATTTAAACCGGGCACTTTGGCGCATCAAACTATCCGTTAACATTTGACGCGGACATTGTGAATCGGCAAGTCGACACGATTTAAATCGTTACCTAGCAGGACTTTTTGACCCAAACCCGTCCTACGAGGTTGTCCGTTTAAACGCACTGCTCGTAGCCCTTACATCGATTTATGCCAAATCAGCATGAATTTACCGTTTTCTCATTAAAATTATTGTAAGGCAAAAACAACCCTTGCCGTTTTTGCAAAATTCGTCTAAATAAACGAATGTAGCCATACTACTTACACTGTTTTTAACTCTAATCACTTGGCGTGGTGTCGAGACGTTCTCTAAAGCTTTTCTCATCCACAACTGTCGATCTGTCAATCATCTATGACGCGTCTCTGAAATTTTTGAAATATATTCAGCTGCGCAGTAAGTTTGCTCATATGCCTCCTTCTTTCTCAACGAGTGATTAATTAACTTTTATAATCATCTTTTAATAGTCTTTTGAGGCTCCTCACATTGGTTTTCTTTAAGTTTGTTGTCCGCTTTTTAAGAATAACGTGTCTTTTAGGCTTTTAAATGGGTTGCGCCACGCGGAGTATCAGAATCTAGAGGTAAATCATGGAAAAAAATTAAATTCCTGGCAATTTATCGCCCACCTTGGTGGTCCGATATATGTTTTTTTTTAATGTTTCTATTTTTGATTTAAAAATCAATTTAAAGACTATCCGGCTGCCTACATTTCATGCCAGTTTTATTATGTATAAAAAATGCACTCAAATCAATTGTTTATGTCTTTGAACGCATAAACAATCAAAAATGCCAACCAAAAAAATTTTTCGAAAAAATTTTGCGTTTTTTTCTGCTATCTTTTCTGTCAAAATTTGTTAAAAATAACGTTTTGTGTTCAATTTTGACCACTAAACTTTCAAAATACGGGTTGACGTAAGCCACAACTTTCTCTTCAGTGTTTCCCCAGCTGTTTTTGGAGCCTACTTCGAACAAGAATCGACAGGCACATTTTTTTTCCGGAATTTTCACGTGACCAATTGAAAAATGCATAATTGAGTTTGGGCGGTCAAAATGAAAAAAACGGCGATCCTCAGAAGTTTCTATTTGTTTCGAGCTATCCGTTTCAAAATTTGAGTGGAATTTTCGCAATTTAACCTAGGAGGAGATAGATCCCGATGAAGCAAAGCGTCCAAAAAACGGTGGTTGTATCGATATTCTAGGAAAACATATAGAACTTTATTCCGAACATTATCGACTCCTATCGAATTAAATTTCAATATGACCATGACTTCGATTTCATACAAATGTACCTGTTTTTTCAAGGCCATTTCTCACACAATGACCTTTTTTTCAAGACACATTTCTCACACAATTGACCTTTTTTCAAAAAATTTTAAATGACCTTTTTTTTTCAAAAATTTATAAGACCTAATTTTTTTTCAAAAAATTTAGACATGACCATTTTTCAAAAAAATTTAATAATGACCTTTTTTCAAAAAATTTAAAAATGACCTTTTTTTTCAAAAAATTTATAATGACTATGTTTTCAAAAAACTTATAATGACCTATTTTGACAAAAAATTTATTAATAAACCTTTTTTTCAAAAAAATTATAATGACCCTTTTTTTTCCAAAAAAATCATAATGACATATTTTTCAAAAATTTTAATGAACCTTTTTTCCCAAAAATCATTAATGACCTTTTTCAAAAAATAATAATAACTGTTTTTAATTTATTACACATTTCAGACAGATAAAAATTACTTAAATAATTATTTTCATTGCTTCGAAAGTGAAGCTGTGATCTCGGTAGTTTTTTGCGACATAAGAATATATTTTTAAGTCTTTGACTATTTTATCTTTCGCTGAGCGCCTTTTTAATATATGTCGAGAAAGTTTTCTTTGTTTAATGCATGTCCATTGTCTTCATCTAAGGTTTCCACAATTCCAATTCCGAGATATCATGACTTTTAATAAACCACTTTGTTTATGTTACTCGATGAGTTCAAGAACAATTTTGAGTCATTGTTCCATTATCTTCTGGAAAGTATTTGATGGCATTAGAATTCCACCTCCATGTCAAAAGCTTATCATTCCATTGGAAATACTTCATTTTAATTTGAAATACCAGACGCGAAATGAAAAATTACTTTTGAAAAAAGTATATAATTTTTTGTGGGATTCCGTGGATTTGCAAGAGATGTTCCAAAATCTAGAAAAAAAGGAATAATAACCTGGACTGGAACTCAGATGATTCTGCCAGAGTTTTGACTATGTCCGCTAACCAGAGAAGCAATTGTAAACTTCTAAAATTTCCTCATATATAACCTAATTGGCCCTATTTTAATTTATTGTGTAATATTTATGATTATTTTGGCTCTAAATTTAAAAAAACAATTATCAACAAGCTCAAATAGCACATCTAATGCACAATTTTGCCATAAGAAACTTTTTTGAGCAAATTTTCAACAATTATTTTTTGATCATGAATGAAAATTTTCACCACTAGATGGCACCAAATTCATTTTCTCAGAGGTGATTTACCGTGGATCGAAAGTTTTCGAGAAGGAAATTTTCGATCCAGTGGCCTAACCCTAATTAATAAGACATTTATTTTAAAATTAGGGACATTATATTTCTTTTTGAAAAAAGTCATGAATTTTGGAAAAAAGGGCATTTACAATTTTTTTTTGAAAAAAAAGGTCATTTTATTCTTGAAAAAAAGAGTCATTATAATTTTTTAGAAAAAAAGGTCATTATATTTTGGAAAAAGAGGTCATTATAATTATTTTAGAAAAAAGCGTTCATTATATTTTTTGAAAAAAGGTCATTATAAATATTTTTGAAAAAAGGTTCTTATATTTTGAAAAAAGGTCATATACTTTGAATAAAATCATTTAGAAATTTTTTTGAAAAAAACGGTCATTATATTTCGGGAAAAAACGTCATTTATTTTTTGAAAAAAAAGGTCATTGTTGTGAGAAATGGCCTTGAAAAAACAGGTTCATTTGTGTGAGAAATGACGAAGTTGTCATTGGTGATTTAATCCATAAAAAAGTCATAATTTTAAATGACTAATCATTGTGCAAGAAATATCAGCTTGTCATTGTGCAAGAAATGTCGGCCTAGGGCACATTTCTTGCACAATGACAAGGCTGATATTTCTTGCACAATGACTTAAGATCATTTACCGTCAAAGCGCTCCTCAGAGGTTTTAAAATACTAATTATTACAAGTTATTTTTGAAAATTTATGTTTATTTCAAAATAAAACCTCAGAGGAGATAGGATTTCCTTTTGGCTTAGGTCTCACTGGGTCTCGCATTATGTGTCTGGGAGGTGTATGCATGCAAAAAATTTTGACACATGTTTTACGCTAAGATGAAGGGCTTAGTTCTTACAAAACTGGCTATCCTGAATAATATCCTTAAAGGCCGTGTTTGGCTAAATATTTTATTCGAGAATATTCAAATTAGGGACGGGGATACCCTTAATTGAAAAATATGAAATTTTTTTAAACATATTTCTCACCATGAGATGTTGAAAATTGCCCTGGTTAATTTTTTTCCCATGTGTACTTTAGATTTGAATGATAATTAATTATTTTTTTAATTTTATTATCAAGGACTTTTTTTCAGGCCAAAAAAGTGTTATATAAAATTATAATTAAAGCAATGTTTAACTTTAAAAAATCGAAAAAGTGTGAAGGGCGATTTTTTTTTTCAAATTTGGGCTTTGGAAATTTTTGAAAACGAAAATATTTTAACAAAGCACGCCGAAACACAAATTTGTGTTTTCTTTCTGGTCGTTATTAACCTGCATTTAGGCATTGAAAATTATTTTCTAAATATGACAATAGTTCAAATAGCTACAGTGAACAGATGACTTTTATAGGACAGCCCAAAAATTCACGCAAAATTCTCCGTAAAAAATTTTTGACTCTTTTTCTGGTAATTTAATTTAAATTAAAAAAACTTGATATTATTTTTAGTTTGAAAAACTTTTTAGTTGGTGAAAAATTTCTATCGTTGGGAAACCCTCCCTTTTAATTGCCTGGCGAGCTTCGTCCGAGGGCGAATTTTTCGTCTTTGACGCCAAACGTTTGCGTTTATAGACATGGGCCTTTTCATTATCGACGGGAGAAGGGTTTAATTTTTCGGACTTTTTGAAAAATCTAAAAATTTTCGATTTTGACAAATCTGTTTTTTGCCGGCGTTGAGGTGTCTTTGGCGACTGAAGAAAATATGAAACTTAGCGGCTTTCTTTTTTAAGCCATGGCGAATTAAATTTCGATTTTCGAATCGGGGAAATTGAAGGTGTTCGATCCGCAGCCATTCGTCCGAAAGTCTGTTTTCCACTTGAGAGCTCTTTGGAGGAGTTTTGACTTTCTGGGTGAGCGGATCTGTAGACTCATTTTCCGATTTAGAATTTTAGCGCGACAGAAAACATTTTGTTTATCAGTCTAGAGAAATATTGGTAGGAAATGAAAAAGAACACACAACATATTTGCAGTTTCAAATTTTTGGCAAATTTTTGCACAAACTTCAGTTTTTTCGTTTAGAGTAAATATTTTAAAATTTAATTCCGCATTTTGAAATATATTTTGCTAATTCTTTTGGATTCATTTTTAATAAAATAAAAAGAGCTGCCAAAATCCCTATGTTCAGGATGGAGCAGCGGTAATCCTACGGAGCAAACTAAAATCGTTGATAAGATTTATTTTGAGTCCCAGGGTAGTATGCATAAAAAGGAAAAATTTTGAAGAAAACATATGTTTAAACAAAATTCTCCAAAAGCCCCAGGCGCCCACAAATAAAAACCTAAACTAATTATTTGTCATCTATAACGAAACTACAATCGATTTAGCTTTAATTAGGACGCGAACGGACCCCAAACTTATCGGCCATGTTTCTTTCACATAATTTTTTTAAAAATTTTTACCATTTTTACTGTATTAAAATTAATCTTTTAACACTAAAACAACGCTACAATTTCTTTCATTTATATCCCCTATTCAACACTTTTGTAAATTATCCCGGCCCTACTACTTAAAAACACACTACGTTTCCTAAATCAGGGCCGGGATATTTACAAAAATGTGGAATTTAGGGGATTATAAAGAAACAATCTTTTAAAGCTCTTTTTGATAACAGTTTTACGAAAATAATTTAAAACTCTGCAAATTATTCTTCAAAATACCGCGAAAAATCCGATATCGAAAATATCGAAGAACCTTGCCTAGTGTAATGTTTATTGTCAATAACAACATAAAAAATATAGACGATTGAACATAAAAATTACACTAGGCAGGTGTTCTTCGATATAGCCTACGAGGAAACCGCCCAATAATGAGTTACGACAAAATATCTCGACGTTTTCTCATTGGTTCCCGAAAAGTTAATTTCTCTGTAGGAAAAACAGAAAAAAAATTGGACAAACAAATTACACAATGGCAATCAAACTTAATTATCACGTGACTGGAATCCAATTTTGTAAGGACTTTCGCATTAGATTTTGAAAAAAAGGCCGTCCTTCATGTTATGAAACCTCCTTTTTTACGTAAAAAATTGTATACTTTATTGTATCGAAATACTTCTATGAAATTCGTTAAAAAAGTTTGCAATTTGTGCTTATCAATAGAATATTCAGAATTTACATAAAAAATATAACAGGAATTCTCTCAATATTTCTTCAGGTCCCATCTTTGATTTGGCTTAAAATGAAAATGAAAGTTTACAGTTTGTGAATGTGAGAATTTGCGAGCCAGAAATAATATGGCCTAATCTCGTGTTTCCTTTTACATATTAACCAATAATTAATAGATTTTAGCGCTGATTTTGTATCTCCGCATTTTCAAATTGCCTGAAAAAGTAAGCGAAACCTTTAAAAACAGTTTGAAAATTGGGTAATCTAGTAATTTTGTGCCAATCTAATACCAAAAAAAAATTGAAAATAGATTGATATCTATTGTCCAATTTTCTTATTTTGGTAAAATTTTTGTTCGGTTTATTTCTATAAAATATTTTCCTATTTTTTCAAGACAAAGGTCCGTTTTTTAGATAGTGGCAACGGAGTTTGAGACAAGTTCGGAATCGGCACATACGATTTTCTGGACAATTTGGACAAAATATAACTTTTCAAACTGATATTGGTTTTTCGATTTCTGTTTTTTACAGGAAATTTACCAAAATTATTCGTTTTTTTTTACAAAAAAAACATCGAAAACTACCCAGTTAAAATATGAGAAATCACGTAGCCTTTTGAAAAGGTTTAACAGTTTCGTGCCAAAAATTCATAAAGATCGTATGACCAATACCGATCTCACCGAAATTTAAAACCCTTGTGAAAAAATCGAGCGTAATACTTTTTTTAATTTGAAGGCTTTTTAAAAACAGAGCTTATCATTTATCCGAAAACGAAAAAAATATAAAATATTTAAGCCAAATTCCTTTTATTCCATATATTAGATAATTTCATCGCCATAATAATCTTGTGCATTATGAATGATAACCCAGTATCTTTATCCATAATTCTAAATTTGTCTCCATTGATATTCTTGCCAGTAAATCTATCAACAAAATCTGGATTTCTTCTTTTTTTAATATCCGCTGTAGTCACATTTTGGCACTTTTTAGGATAGAAATAGTCTAGAAAATGTTGAGCTCTAGAACTGTTTTGTTCTAGAAATTCCGGCTGGGTCTTAGAACTTTGTTATTTGGACCGTAGACGATTGACAGATTTGCACATTTGCGGAATCATCTTTTGAAATCGTCTTTGGGGATTGAGAGGATATTTCTTCCCTGAAGAAACGCTAAGCCAACGAAAGCGGGAAATATCTGACAAAAGGTGAAAAAATATTTAAGGTCAAAATAAACTTGTCTTTTTGAAAACCAATTTTGACATAGTAACAAATTATTTGGCGGTTCGTAAATTACGAATCGTGGATTAAAATCATTTTGGCCGAAATAAACAAAAAGTTAGGGTCGTTTTTTTTTAGGTTGCTCCACCATGATTTCGACTGGGAAACTTAGACAAAGATAGCGGACAAATAGTTTCTGCACGTTGAAACCTTGCGAAAAAAAATATTGCGGTAGAAAATTTTTTGGCTTCCTAGGCTTGATCACGTGACCGGAAATCCAGTCATCGGAAATTGCTCAAAATGGACCGAAAAACCGGTTTTTTTCGAGAATTACCGGTGAACCGGTATCATCGGCGAAAAAAAGAAAAAAATCCGGCATTTTTCAAATTCCGGTTAAGATTAAGATGCCAAAAAACCGTTTGTCGGCTATATAGTCTAGTTCTCTCAGAACAGATACCCATTAGGTGGAGCGACCTAAAAAAAAATCGAACCTAAGCATTTTTCAGACTCCCACCCTTTGCCTCCATGACATTCTTTATTGCCAAACATTTTTCTAATGGAAAAACTAGCCAGGGTTTAGGTATATTTTCAGTTATAGGTGTCGGAAGAGACAAACAAAATGTTTATTTGACTCCTTCAATGGTGTTCCAAATTACATGAAAATTTCGGCAACAAGTTGCTACTTAAAATGCCACAAAAATTGAAGTCGAAGGATGCTGCAATTTTCTCAGAACCGAATTTTTTTAAAGATAACCGGTTAATTTCCGTACATTTCCAGTTCAAATCAAAAATTATTTTAAGTCGTAATTCATAAAAAAAAATTGCGCCGAAATTACTTTAGTTTAAACACTTATTAGGCCGAATAACATAATAAATTAATTTTGTGTCAATGTCATAAAAATATTTAGGGTCAAATTACCATAACTAATTTTTCCCATTATAAAAATTTTCATTCACCGTGACCTAACTGCATCTTTAAAATTTGAATTAGTCCTCTCATAACCGACCTTGGAATCAACGGCGCATAAAATTTACTTAACCAATCTCGCGAATCCAAACATCATTATACTGTTTCGTCTATATGTCTGGAATTGCAGAAAATATTTTTCATACGTAATCCATTTTTGCCTTTATTACCCTGAGTACCAGGAATTTCGACAAGTCGTTCATGTTCGTCTGAATAAATAGTCTAAAAATGACATTAAAAATCTCCGGCGGTGGTATTCTTTATCATGAAAATTCAAAAATAAACTTTCCATGATAAAAAATTGTCGGTAAAATTGTAAGTATTACCAGAACAAAGCCAGGGATAATGATTTCTGACTTGCCTTTTATCTGGCAGAATATACTCCAACAGAACACAAAATAATATACACTAAAGTTAGGTAAGCAAACATATATTTCTTGAATCGATTTTCAGCCGAAATTAAAATTTGTTGAAAACATCGTCAAACGGGTTTTGTGGCGAAAACAATCATAGGCAAATGTGCTAACTTGACCCTAAGTGACCTTTATTTATCTATTTAGCTCAAGTTTAGTTATCTTGAGTTTTAGAAAAATCGGGCCACTGGGGAAATTTTTTTTATTTCTGTCAGTTTGTCGAGAAAAGGCGCCGTTTTCCGTAATGGCCCTTGCTCTAACAAAGGCCGTTGTCCAAAAGGCCGTTGTACAGGGCCGATTGTCGGAAAAGGCCGTTCTACGCCCCCATCCCGTTTTTTGAAAACTCCGTCAAGAATAATTTATAATCGGCAAAATTTATTTGTTCAAAAGTTCCTTAGGTAACTTTTTTTTTATAGCACCACCCTCTCAAAACAAACGATCTCTCTCTTTTTTAACTCCGGTTACCGGTGAACCGGTAGTCCGATGAAAAAAAAATTTCTCCATTGAGCTGTTTTAGTTGGCAGTTGAATGCAAAAGACCGTTTCCTGATATCGCCTATGGGTTTCCCGTAATCGTCATGAGAAGGGGTGGACCACCTAAAAAAAAATTACCTTTAGGTTCTTAAGAAATTTTAGCGAAAATCCTAAAAAAAAGTAGGAAGAAATATCTTTCGAACAGCTAATCGTATGAAATTTTCAACAATATTTTGGAATTAAAATTGCAAACTCTATGACGCATTTGAATACTAGGTCTGTGACGATGTTATTTCTGCGCCGTTTTGGCCCCCAAAATTTTTTTTGCCTTTAGATAGTCAAAGAGTGTGAGGGGTTAACCTACGCGTTTTGGGAGATAGACAAATTAGAGAAAATCTGAGAAAACACGTAGGTTGCGAGTGTCATAGCTGCGCACAAACTTCTAGGCAGTTAGGTCTGTTTTTCTTGAATACATCATATTTCTCGGTGAGATAGTTCTGAACTGGAACATACGATCTTTTAAAAAATTTGGGCCATAATACTTTTCGATGTCTTATTTTGGCGAAAAACGATGATTTTTGAAAAAAGTTTAAAATGTTATAATTTATGACACATAAATTGTGAGTGATAATATCACTTTTTACCAAAAATTATCGTTTTATAGCCAAAATATAACATCGAAAAGTAATATTATGACCCAATTTTTCAAACAGATCGTATGTACCAGTTCTGAAGTATCTCATTGATGTGCGTCATTTAAAAATAATCAGACCTCAGCTGATCGAACGTCCGATTTACCGCTAAATTAAGGTAAAAAATCAAGTTATTTTGCATACGGTTTAAAGACAAGATCGGTTGTTACCAGTAAACCGGATGATGGATCGACAAAATAACAAAAATGATTCGGTATGTGATCGGTATTAACTCATTGACCTTGAGATACATTTGGAATATCTGCAATTTGATAAACCGGTTTCGAGAACATTTGAAGCAACTGCTACTACCTTTTAGGCTAACTTAAAGTTTTTTCACGCCTATATTTGGAAAGTGTTTTGATTTTTCGAAAAACATATTTTTAAATGTTTCCTGAACAACTCCGGCGACGATAGCAATGAGATCCAAGTGATTTTCATAGTGGTAACGATAGACCCAGTTAGCAAGATAAAGTGCACGATAAGATCCCTGAGCAAATAAATAATGGGAAGTAATAGTTTCGGCTTCTCCAGTCTATAAAATAATGTTAAATTTTCCAATAATAAACACTCCTTGGAGGTTTACAAAAATTTGAATCTCGAAATTGATTTTTTGGATCATGAAAAAATACGACATTATTAAGAATAAATTCCTTCTTTCCAAAAAACAAAATTTGAGCACATCGAATTTTTTTTTCATGGAATAGATTAAATAAATTGAATTCGGTGGTTGCGAGGGCTTAACAATTTGATATTATATTTTTTTTATTAAGAAGGGTTACATTCGAAGATTAACAAAAATTTAAATCTTGAAATCCATTTTTTATCATTAAAAACTCCCACATTCAAAAATTGATGTCAAGAGTTATGACACTGAAACTTTTGGTACCTTTGAAATCATGAAAAGTTGGGGAAGGATAGCAACTGCTTCCAAATAAATCGAGAAAGTCCAGAGAATTTCCATAACTTCGAAATTGTGGTTTACTAAACATGCAAGACCAGCGGCTGGAACGATCAGAAATTCGGCTCTCATTGAATCGTGGTTTCCGTCATACGTTGCTTTAAACTTGAAAAAGATTAAATAGCAGGTTCCAACAGCGCAGGAAATGTAGATGACCTTCATTACTAAAAAAAATTTACATTTGTAATAAGACACCTCTGAGGTAGCTTTTTTTCATAATGTAGCAAATTTTACTCTGAGTAACTTCGTGACCTTGATATAACTCGTTTAAAATAATCCATCCAAAAAATAGAAATCAAGGATGAAAACTCTCCTTTTGAAACCTACTTACTAACTACCAGGTGGCTCAAACATTTTGTTGTTACGTGGAACACTTTGTTAGCACTGATTTACTCTAGAAGCGTTTTTTCATATTACTATCAGTTTTACTTTGGCCCCTGTTTTCCCCGGTCCGAACCCTATGTATGGGGGGTCACTGGAAGCGCAATAAGATGGGCAAGAGCGGGAGGGGTATTGGTTACCAGCATAAATAACCGGGTTAATGTTAGAATTGTCGGTTTCAAGAGAACGGTAAGGTTATACATGTAGAAGCTGATTTTGGTACCAAAAGGTTTCAAATTTATAATAAAAAAGAACCGGGTTAATAATTAAAAATCATTATAATTTCATTAAATTCATTTTGGACCGCGAATCATTATTTAAAATTTTCGGTATTTTTTGAATCATAATCGAGCTCTTACTTGTATTGTAAAGTGAAACAAAGTGCATGACAAGATCGAGATATCTAGTAATAAAGCAGATAGCAAACATGGCTTGTGTTTTTCCAGAGATTCCGGCGCACGATCGAGTTTTCCATATTTTCATCAGTAAAATCAGAATGGCCAGCAAATGGGATAAATCCCCTGCCAAACGAAAAACATTCATGTTCTGAACAAAATTAAAAGTTAGATCGATACACGCAAAGGTTATTCTGATCAGAGAAGTTAAAATTGACGTACAAATCAGCGCTTCAAAAGAGGACTTAGTTTATAAACTAGCTTTATCGGTGCCAATAATAATAATAAACATACAAGTAGTCTCAAGAAAATATAAATGAATAATTAATTAACGAATATTTTAACTAATTTCCCACCGTAGGCAATGCCTACTAGGCATAAATATTTATCAGCCAACAGTCTTAGATGTTCACTTTTTCGTTTGATACCCATAGGTTCATCTTTTTTAGAAAAGTATTTTATCTCGGTGAGATCGGAACGGGCACATACGACTCTTTTGGAATTTTGGGTCATACTACCCACTCAGAGGGCACCGCTACTAGCGTGGAAGTAATGAGGGGCTCTGATTGGCTGTCCCTTCAACATGATAGGAAAAGATGACGAATCGTTTGCATAAAACGTCGGTGCCCTCTGAGTGGGTAGTAATATAACTTTTCAAGCGAGGTGCAACTTCAAAATCGAAATCTGGTTTTGTCCGCTACATCTTTAGGGTCATTGAAAATGACCGTTTTGTTCGCTTAGACTAACGGTTTCCGGAATTTCCAGAAAATGCGTAGGTTTTGCCCACCAAAACCCTGTACAGGGAGGGCAATATCGCAGAAAGTTGGTTCTCAAAAAAAATCGGCGATATCGAAGATTATAATTACTGGTCCAGTAAAACTTTGACGTCAGAGACACGTCTAGGACCTGTTTCGATTGGTCAATACACAAGAGTCAATGTGTATTGACCAATGAAATCACACGATTCTTTAGGTCTCTGACGTCAAAGTTCTACGGGACCAGTAAGTATAACCTTCGATATGGGAACAGAAATAGAAAAATTTCTTAAAAAAAAATGAAAAACGCGAAGGCGTTCGAAATGACGTCATGTGTCGCACAATTTTATAAAGTGTTTTACAATAGGTTCAAATGAAGTGAATCACCAAAATACCAAACGCAATCAAATAAAAGTTGAAAAGAGTAAATTTGGGAAATTCAATCTTGAAAATGACATCATTCGTGAAATTCGGCGATATTGGCACTGGAAGTATTTTAGCTAAAAATCGGGAAATTGCCTAGTTCTTTTCAGCCATATATATAATATGGGCCATATTGGGCCGTCTCCGTGGTGAAAAATTTAAAAATATGTATTTTTGATTGTACTAAAAATTTAGAATAAAATCTGTTAGCATTTAATTTGAGCAAGGTATTTAGTTATCAATTTTTTCTCGAATTATTTTTCTCCAAATTTTGTTTTCAAAATTTCATTATTTTCTTGTCAAAAGCTAAAAAAATCTTAATTTTCTCTCAGACAAAAGCGTCATATTTTATTTGTAAGAAAAGTGCTAAAAAGTGAACCTTCAAAGATCCGTTTCAAACTATTGGTAATTTGATCCTAAGCAAATAAGACCGTTTTTATGATGCTACTTCCTACTCAGAAAAACTTAAAAAATAAAAATTTTAACTCCCGGCCAACAGCCCGTAAAAATAGCCCATTAAAATAGTATTTTTGAAACCCTACAATTTTATCTCTTCCCCGGTTTCTCAATCGACTGTAATGTTATATTTTGTAAGCCTGCGATTTAATAATTGGTCGATTTAGGGCCACGACGACAAAGGTCTTTTTAGCTCATTGGTTGGCCAATAAGGGTGAAAACAGAGATATTCGATCGATAACCTACAGAAAATACTAAATAATAAATTTCCGGATTTTCACTGTTATCAACTTCTAAACGTAATCGTTGACATTCGGAGTGATTTTTGTGTTGAATTTTTTATTGGGCATGTTAAAATTTAAATTATTTTTACCAAAATTATTAGTATTCTTCAAGAATAAACCTACGCGCGGATTTGTGGGCTAAATGTTACCGCCTGACCCGACGACATAAATACCGGTAGTAAAAATAAAAATGATAGTTCAAATTTGTATGATTCCTAGGACTGATTGAGAATAAGGTTCCCTTAAAAGTTTTAAGTTAAAACTACGAGCTAAACGTGGTTGAAAAGTCATAAAAATAATAAAATTTTAGAAGTTTGCCTTTAAACTTATAACACCCTAATTCAGACTCATTCGGAAAAAGTGGTTCGTTCCACATTTAGATTGTTTTACTTATTTATGATTGGTCTTCACAGATTCAGCTTTAGGAAAAAATTACCTTCGAGTGTAGGGCTTACGCTGAGGTACCTTTTTTTAGCTCACCCCATGGGTAGGGTTTCCACCATTAATTTCGACATATAGAAATAATGGGTGGATTGTTTCGAAACTTCTTGGGGGTGAATAATATATTGCAAAATGGAAAAAAAATTTTTGGTAGTCACGTGATCAAAATATAGCGATTTTTCGGTTTTTCAGTATTTAATTAATATAAAACAGATGCCAAATCGGTAGTATTTGAGTCAACGTCACTTATTAATGAAATTAACACACTTTTTGGAAAAAAAATTAAAAATTATGATTTTTTGGCTCCCAAACCTCGATTTTTCGAGAAAAAAAACGTAAAAGTAAGAAAAAAGGGATGCCCATTTGATCCGACAAAAATTATTTTATCATCAAATTAACCGCCTTGGAGAACTTAGTTAGTACCAGTTTTTTGGTACATATATCTCAGATAGATGGTGTCATATTAGTAATATGATATTACACTTTTTTGTGAATTTTCGAATTTTTTTCCGAGTATTTTTCTATAACTAGAAAAAAAAATTTTGCTGAAAATTTTTTGCAGACCTTTCAGACAATTTTAAAAAACTGAAAAAAATTTTTCGAAAAACAAATTCGAAATTTTTTTTCATTTTTTCAAATCGTCTAAAACGTCTGCAAAAAATTTTCATCAAAAATTTTTTTCCAGTCGTAGAAAAATCCGAAAATTCTCAAAAAATTGAAGTTTTCGTTTGATTAATTAAACCTCATGGTAAGCTCCAGTATATTTATCTCAATAACTGAATATTTGAATATAGTAAAAAGTGGCATTCTCAATATTTTCAGCAGGTGATTCCAGAAAAATTAGTTCGAAAATTTTTGAACAAGAAACGAGGAAAATTTTCAAAATATTTCCAATTAATTTTGACAGAAAATAACAAAACCATGTCATATGATTTTTCAAATAGCATATAAAAGGAGCCCCAAATCGGCCGAAGGGGATTTAATGTTTTTGATTTAAATTTGTTGAAAAATGAGCCATAAATCGGCTGAAGGCCGATAAAAGGGGATTTTATGTTTTAAATTTGTTGAAAAATGAGCCCCAAATCGGCCGAAGGCCGATAAAAGGGGATTTAATGTTT
>SCLH01001144.1:78079-92749 GCA_004367855.1 Oikopleura vanhoeffeni | reverse complement strand
GAGATTTAAAAGTTCTATACGATGCAACTTGAGGTTGACCTTGGGTGTTAAAGTTTTTGCTCTCTAGCGGACCTCTCAGTACATTTATTTGGACACTAGTTCACTAATACCTTCATTAGAAAAGTCGACCCTTCGCCGTTCTTTTGGGGAGTTTACCAAGTCTATAAGAGAACTTGAGAATGTCCTTGCAACTTTTGACGGCGGTCCATTGAGAGGTCAAATATTGGTTCGCGACCTCAATAAAAAACGGGTAAATATCAAAAAACGCTTAATTTTGACTGGCAAAAAATAGCTTCTAGCACTTCATACGGCTTCGGCAACTGGATAAGTTTAGTGTAAATCACGAAAAAATTGACCTTAAAATCGATTTTTTGAAAATTTTTCATAAAAAAAAAATCTCAGGTCTAAATTGACGCAGAAAAAATTTCTCTACAAGATAGGTTAAAAACATCGATAACCATTTTTGAGTGTTTTGAAATTTCTTATTTCAAATCGTCTAAGCAGTACTTAAAACTGGCGCACGGATCGATAAGTGCCTCAATCATAAACCATACGGTATGCTTTAAAATGTCAAATTAAGTCACAACATTCTGTTTAACTCACAGTGCTTGTCATCGTTATTTACATTAATGTTTTGTTAAAAATAATTTTTCAAGATTGTATTATGATTTCACACAAGTTCTGCTCTAACCTAACTGTCTACCAAAATCTCTTTTAATAAAGTTTAATAATTATCGAAAAAAAGGCCGGAAGCAATAATTAATGAGCTTTTCCAATTTTTTATAGTTTTAATTTTAAGATGTAGTATTATGGTGCGCGCTCAACAATGAATTATTCGTTTTATACACGTGAGGGGTAACTATTTTTAGAACGCCTTACTTGTTTTGTCGCTGCCATTTAAGGGAGTTGGTGACGATAATTCAGCTGTTTTTTACTAGTTTTCAAGTGCGGTTTCTGAGAAACCTAGATGAGGAAATCATTTTATTATTTTTTTATTATGTAGAACTCTTTTAAATGATACCATTACTTTTAAGATCATGAGAAAATTCAACATACGCTCAGAAAATAGCTTTTAGTAGGCCTCCCAAAAAGCACTAAAAAGCTATCTCCTCTTTCGTTTGAAATTATTTCTTTCTGCAATTTGGCAATCGGTCTTAATTTATGAATACGAAAATCGTCTGGAGCCCTTTTTCAATGTATCGATCCCTATATTATTTTGTCCCGACTATGCACTTTTGCGCGCCTCCACACCCATCGCTTAACTAAGGCAAGCTAATCAGAGGCGCGGATTCAAAAACGTGCTGTGACAAACACATTTAGGCATCGTTATGTCTCTAGTGGTCAAAACAGCCAATTTGGGAGGCTCACTGAAAAGCTATCTCCTCCTACATTTTTCATGGAATTTTTCTATTTATGCTGCAAAGTGTTAACAAAGCCTGGCTTAAAATCGTCTGGAGACATTTTTCGAAAATTTTGTCTAAGGCTGTCTGAAAATGCTTGTGAATTTCCTTTTTTTGAATTTTGAAAATATTTTTCACAAAAAACGATGAAAATTGAATTTTAATCATTTTTTCGAGCAGTATTTAGAGTCAAATGAGTTTATTCACAAAATTGATTTGCTAGATAAAATTTTAGATCGAAATCGGTACTGATAATTTGAAATCACATAAAATTTCACCTTAAATTTCATCCCCCCTAAACCCGATTTTTTGTGAAAAAATCTTAAAATTAAAAAAAAAATATAAGTCAAAATACTCGTTGAAAAATTCTCTACAAAATAGGTTGATGATAAAGTCTGTTTGGAAACCTTCAGATATCGTCACCCACTCCCTTAACTTGGGTACGCCCGCAGTTAAAGATGGCCCAGCCGCCCGTCAGGCCCTGTAGGGCCTGATTTTAAATGTCAATTATCTATAGTTTTTTATTTAAAAACCTATTCAATTAAGCCGTTTATGATCTAATTTAGACAATTATCTCGCTGATGGATCAAAAACTGTTTTTTTTATTTTGATTATAATTGCATCCAATTGCAGTTCAAAAAAATCAGCGTTAAATCCAAAAAAAACTTTTGAATTTAGAACAATGATAACTGAGCCAAATTTTTACCGTTTTATAATTATAACGACATCAACGTTATCAGCAGTGAATAAGACATAGAAAGCTTGTTCAAATAAGTTCCATCTTCATATTTTCTAGATTTCTCAAAATATCTTATTTCGCATTTACGGGGTCACGTGATCGTTTTTCGACTATACCGTAATGGAAAAAAAAGTCTTAGAATTTTTTGTAGAATAGCCTGTAATTAAGTACTGTAATTCCACAAAAAAAACGCCCAAAAATTTTTTCGCAAAAAAGTTCAGCGTCAACTTGGTCGACGATGATCCCATTATGTATAAGGGTCGAAAAAAACGTTTAAAGTCGATCAGGCTCTGGAGGGCCTGACGGGCGGCTGAGAGTAAAGAACGGAACAAAATTTTCGCAAACCGATTTTTGCAACCAACAGCCAAGAATAAACTTAATATTTTTTGAATCTTCACCGGATGTCCGGTAATACTGGAAATTGATACAGGAAATTTAAAATGTCGGCTCTAAGAAAATCTCACATTCTTCGAAGTAATTTTTTGGCATCTAGTAAACAGTATCATTTTTTTTTACTTGCGAAATTAAAATTGCATTTGAGGAAATTCCGGGCAATAAACAATGATAACTATGCGGAATTATATTTTGAAAGTTAAGGGGGTAACCGACGGAGGCTGTATCTCGAGATCTCAGTAAGTGATAGGAAGCTAATGTTTAGTTGCATTGTCATTTTCGTGTGGTTGTCCCTCTCTGTGAACATATAACAAAAAAAAAAATTCGCATGTCAAAATTTTTCAAAATTTCTATATTTCAAGTTGTTATTTCCTTAAACCGCACTGTATCTTTTAATAGTAATAACTTTTCTACTCTAATTTTTGTTGCATTTAGTCACTGTGATAGATCTTTTGAACATTGGCAATAGAAATCATTTTTTAATTTTGAAATATAAAAAAATTTCCAAATATTTTCTTCAGATCCAGAAATCTGGATCTTACTAACGACGGAAGGGCCTGCTTTCCTAGATGTACCAAAGTCGATATGTGCAACGCTGAGGATTTTAGCGCTCTTTAATTTGATTTTTGTAAGCGGTTGCTTATAAAAACCTAAAAAAGAGAATTTCGATAAAAAAATTTCGATTTTGCATTCAGCGGGGTGCGGCGTTAGTTAATACGCGTATAGTTGGAACCCGAGATAACCGCACTAGCGTAAGCCTCCGCAATGAACCTCGCTATTTAACTCTCTATCCACATTTTATAAAGTCGTCCTGGCTGTCGCGCTATAGTTCTCTTGAGTATAGGAAAAAGATAGGGCTTTTTTTTCAAACCTTTCCTGGCAACAAAAGACTAGGCGTTGTTCACCAGATTTTCAGACCAAGATTCTCCATGTCGCGACAATGAAAAATACATTTATTTTAAAACGTATTTAAATTGACAATGAAGTCGGTATATTCAAACAATTAAAAACATAGTTTTCAAGTCAATACATATCATTTTACATCTTAGAAGATTTGAAACGAAATTAAGTTCTTATAAAATCACCCAAAATTCTTACTCTGACCACCCCTTGAATCAAATTCCTATGAATTAAACTCTAAGATTACTGTTTAAATTGACAATCAGCAGTGGGTCGCTTATTTTTTTCCTTTGAAATCTCTTTGTCGGCTATGGCTTGCGGATACACTGTTTTTTTAATTGTACTTTATTTCATTTCTTCCGATGTGAAATCACAATTGTTACATACACTAAAAATTCTAGTCTAGAATATATGTGTTAACTTACCTTAAGGGGATTGGGGTTAGCAGTAGTTATTTTCGACCACGGTTCGCAAATTCGGTATTTTTTCAATTGCATCTGATCATCCAGCACCTCGGAAATCGTTTGCAATTAAAAAAAACACCAAATTATTTCTAGCGAATTTTTTCTAGAACATTGAATCGCCTTGCTAACTGAAATGCCCGAATAATGACAGCATGATCAAAACAAAAAAACCCATTATGATCAATTTTTACGGAGATTCAGACACAAATAAATTTGGAAACTTTTTGACCAATATTCTAGAAAATATTCCAAAAAATATCGTTTCGACTTGCATTAAAAACGGAAAATAATTCTAGATATTATGCATTCATTCGAGATAAAAAAAACAACTCGCAAGAAAAAGTAATTCTAATGAAAGTATTTCCAATATGTGATGAGTTGTTCAGATTTTTGCGCCTTTCAATATTTCAATTGTTAGCCTAATCAATATAATAATGGCGCGCATTAATCAGCATGAAATAGTGTATTGCGAGAAATATAAAAAAAAATTATTTTAAATTTGCTTGGTTTAAAAGTTTAATAAAATAATAGAGAAGATTTATGAAAAGAGAAAAGAATCGCATGTGCCGTTCGTGAGGATATACTTTTTTTTGTAAAATAATCTTCATTTTGCCTAATATTTAACTATAGCAAGAATTTTCAAAATAATTTCGGCGAATTAAGATGAATTTTAAAAATATGCTTGGTTTTAAAGTGTAGAGAATTTTTTCTGTCAATAATATCGGCATTATGTGATTTTTTGGATACCGTGGAATATGACGGGCTATACTTCAATGAAAAGAAATACCAGCAATTAGGTTTTATGCATTTAAGGTATGATGAGGTAATATTTTCTAGAAATGAATCAGTTTTTGACTTCTCAGTTACGGACTACAATATACAATTGGAAAAATAACGTTCACTCATTCTCACAAAAGATATTGAGTTTTAAAAACGCCTTAGTTTTCCCCAGCACATTACTGGAAGCACCCACAATCCCCTTAAGGGGGTGGGCGGTCGTTAATTTTTTGAGCCCTTTATAGAATTAATTTATGATACATTAATATCGGTTATGACTAAAGTTGACCCAATGAATCTCATGGTGGCAATTATTTTTTTCAAAAACAATCTAGAACAAATCTAGAATTTTTCAAAATTCGAATATTTTTTTTGCTTTAACCGCATAAAACGGTATTCTACCATGATATGAACATTTTTATTGGTGAATATGACCCACCGAAAACGATGCATGACATTAAAATTATCGAAATGTCTTAATCGAATTCTAGAAATTTCAATTATTTTAAGCAAAATGTTAAACCTAATTAGTCGAATTTGACGCTGATTGTGTTAAAAATGTTGATTAGCTGTAAGCACTTTTGATCAGTGAAATCTCAGCTTCAATTGGTGGTACTTTTGTTCCGATTCAGACGAACTTTTTTTTCGAACTTTTCATTTCCGGTTGACTTTAAATCAATTTTCTAGAATTCTAGAATTATGTCAAAAATTCCTTCTCTATCACTTTTACCGCATTATATTTATCACCTTAGTCGAAAAAATGCTTCATTCTAAACATTCGTCTAAAGAAGATAGAGTTTGAAGTCGAAAACTGGCAAAATCGGCGTTTAAGTGAGATTTAGAAGAAAAAAAGTCAAAAATCGAAAAAATTCCTTCCCATCACTTTTTTGTTCTCATATTTTCGCTTACTTTGTGTAAATTTGAGACGCTTTGTATGTGGGTCTAAAAAGAGATAGATTTTAAAAAAGCCGTTAGTGCTCTAGAATAGACTCACCACCTGGTGTGTGATGTACAAGGTTGACTTTGAGATGTGTAATCGTTAGACGGAAGGCTAGATCTACAACAGTATCTCTCAGATTTTTTACAACTGCGCTACGATTTGATCTGAGGCGTGCTTGGAAAGGTACCCAGATTACGACGCCCACCCCTTAATCACCAAAAATTCTTTCTTTGACATATTTTAACGAATTTTTAACTCTAGATATTGTACAAATTGACCAAATCAGAGCACATTTTCCCAGAAGTACGCGTTATAGTTAGAAAGTACGCGTATAGTCCCGGGTTTTGGGCGACGAACTTTCTAACTATACGCCGCACCCGCGCTAATAATGAATTTTTTTCTAAGATATTTTTTTCAGGTAATTAACTTTTTTCTCGTGAATCTAGACATTGGATCTGACTATTTTTACAACTAATTTTTATTGTGCAACTTACTGACAAAATGTATTAAAAATTATGATTTTTACTTCAAAAAAGTTTGGAATTTTCTTCAAAATCTATTTTTTGACGAATTTGAGGGTAAAAAACTTTGAGTGCCTCTTAAAAAGCTAATGAGAAAAAAAAAATTAAAAAACGCTTTGTACCTCCTCGCTTAGCACACTTTTTAAAGAAGTGCTTTCTTTAAAAAAATCTGATATGTTCGACTAAATGAAATGTACAGCGAACTGTGCAAAAACACCCATTTATTTTGGAATTTCTCTAAATAACACAGAAATTTGAAAATCAGGCTTTGTACGGCTGTTAAGCTCACAAATTAAAGTTATTACTGAAAAAAAGAGAAAATTTTGCTATCAGGAGCTAGATAAAGTTTGTACCGAAAAATGGAAAAAATCAATTTTGGACGGTATACCGGCCCGTCGGTCATACAAAAAACTGTTGACACCATTTTTTGAAACTTTCAAACAAATATCTCCTAGAATCCGAAGTTTGAACTTAATACGAATTGCGGTTAGCTCAGGACTAACGCTCAGACTAACGAAAATCAGTAAAACCCGTCGGTTACCCCCTTAAGCCTTCGTCCATGACGAGAGTTTAAATACAAATTGTATTATGCTGAAAACTGAGAATCTCATTATGAGATTTTTCGTCCAAGTGATGCCCTTGGTGTACAGACTATCAATTTGAAAGGCCTTTGTTGCATTTCATCGATTCAACAAAGGCCTCCCAAATTGAAAGTCTGTACTCCAAGGGCTTTGTTCCTCGTGCTTTTTTCAAAATAGCCCTTAATTAGAAAAATTACAGCTTTTGTGAAAAAGCATAGTTCAACAGTATTTTTTGATCAAAAGTTCTAGTACAAAAGTGAAGTGAACACACAAAAAACTTCTTTATTTCTTTTACGGGCATGTTCCAAGGCTGTACATGTGTGATATTTATAATTTTAATTTTTTGTTAAATCACTTTCCAACTAGAGTGAGTCTTCTTACTTCACAATTCACTTTTTGGTAACCCTTTCCGTATGAAAACACGAGTGTACAATAATGAATCATAACGCGTTTTGAGTCAAAAGGGGCACTAAAAAATATACAACCAAGATGTTGCGCAACAGTTGCGCGCCGCAACTA
The DNA here is from genome assembly GCA_004367855.1 of Oikopleura vanhoeffeni. Classification (NCBI taxonomy): domain Eukaryota; kingdom Metazoa; phylum Chordata; class Appendicularia; order Copelata; family Oikopleuridae; genus Oikopleura; species Oikopleura vanhoeffeni. The sequence continues at coordinate 85,515 of SCLH01001144.1, read as the reverse complement.
TCAAATAACTTTGCTCAAAACGCCTTTAAAAAACTCAACGCTATAAAGCTATAATTATTAAGGAGAGAGTTAAATTAGAATATTCTGCAGATTAGGTCAGATCCTCTTGTGAGCTGAAAAGAGATTTCCGTTAAGATGTTAAACGATAGGCAGGATCTCCTCGTAATGGCTTTTTCGTTAATTTACATTGCAGGGATTATTGGTGCAATGTATGGATGGGGTATGTCAAAAGGTTGGAGTGCGTCAAATCCAATTTTATGGCCTAATCAAGACAGATTTTGGCCAAAGGTAAGACGAATTTGTAACTTAATATACGTATTTTTCTCTTTGATGATTTTTTAAGGGGGTACGCGATGCAAATAGATTCCCTGAAAATTTGGTGTATAGTGAATCAAATCAATTTGGGAAGTATTTCTCGCCCGGGGGCAATACCCGCCATGGCGCGCCAGGAGGCAATACAGTATTGCCAATACTATTCTAAATATTATTCGAAGAAGTATTTAACTCGTAGCGTTGTAAAGTGGTCGCCCAAAGGTTTTTTTATTGAACTTTAATTCTAGAAAAATTTTTCTAAGGCGACGCTACGAGTTAAATGGTCAAATGTTTTTTCAAACATGGTGCAACAGTTGCAGCTCCAGCAGGGAGGCAATACTATCTGAATAACGATTTAATGAAGAAGCGTTATCACGGATTCGTAATTTTAAAATTAAAAAAAAAAATTAATTTTTGCAATGAAATTAACAATTATTCTTTGTTTAAAATATTAACTTGGACAACCTCATATTAAAAACACTTTTTTTGTTACCGTGCAGTTAAGGGAAAATGGTAGATGGTACTATTTTTTGAATTAATAGTCATCTTTAGGGAAAAAAGTTTTAACCAATAAGCACTCATTTTTTATGGAATGAATTCTGGCCATTGAAAAACGCGCAAAAGATAATTGAACGCGCTCATTGGTTGGTGAAATGATATGAAATAAACATGCTTTTCACATGATAACCTTTATTTTTTTAGCCATTTCTCATCAACTGCATTGTATAAAAAAACTTTTTCAGGGGTAAATATTTTCGAATTAACCCATTTTCTGTTACCCCCGCTGAAAATGTCGTGCAAAATAAAATATAAAATTCAAGAAATAATTGCGAGTGCTAAATAATGATAAGTTTAAAACATCTCATAGCCTGGAACAAATGGTACTGTTATAACGAATTGTACCGATATAAATATCAAGTACGATGCGCCATTGCGAAGAGTTACTGAAAATTGTTACTCACAATGGTATTATTGGCAATTACCACAAGATGAGGCTAATGCTCTAACCCGTTCAGTTGTTTGGTTACTTTATCGGTTCATCAATTATTTCATTGGATTTTACAGTCAACGGGTTAAATTAAGAATATATAAATTAATATATCGATTACTGGGCTCCTTGCACATTCCTCTTCCCAACGGAACTCCATCTCAAAACAGTTACTATCTCTATAGTGCGTGTTCGAATCCCACCAATGTTGTCTTACTGATTGTCTGAGTATGATTATAGGCAAGGGTGTTGATAGTTGGGCCGCTAAATTTGATCGGTGTGTAATCACTCAAGAAATCACTAAGACAATCTCTTAGACAACATCAGTGGGATTCGAACTCCGTTGGGAAAAGGATATTAGCCACTTTTTTAGCCAAATTTTTTATATAATTCGGCTTTTGAAAACGACTCATCCAATCAATTTCTTAGATAGCTGAGTAAAAATATTTAGTGAATAATAAAATTGAAAATAATTGGCCCGAATCGGACCATTTTTTATGAGATTACTGAAATTGTTTAATTATCAGTTTTTGTTAAAAACGACGGATAAGTCGTTTTCGCAAGCCGAATTATATAAAAATTTTGCCTGAAAAAGTGGCTTATATGTGCGAGGAAGCCCCGTAATCGATAAACAATGTCCCAAAAGTGTTTCATAATTTCTCGAGCTTTAGGTCTTATTGAAAACCACGCGTACCACTAATAGTGGTCCACTATCCAATCGGGAGAAGAAAGCTGTGATTGCTTTAAATTTGTTCGCTTTGTACACTAACCTACATTGAAGGCATTGTATTTAAAATTTCATTCAGAATAAAATTATTGACCCCAGTCTAATTTATTTGAAATATGACCCCTTTTTAAATATTAACCGTAATTTAACTCTGAACTAAGTGGTTAGCTCAGGAAGAAAAGAAACAATTTTTAGCAACAAAAGAAAGTGTTTATAGTGGGAAACTCAGATGGTTCAACTGGAGCTTATTAGCTGTCACTTATGTAGCGCACATTGTCCACTTAGTTCAGACTCATACAACTTACGATCCCATGGCGAAAGATTTAATAATTCAATCAAGTCAAGGATCCGTTATTATGATGCTGGTTTTTGTGATGTGTATAGGTAAATTTTGACGAAATCCAGTAACATTGGGAGGAATTTAATATCTGCAGGTATTTTGAAAAAAGAGCCTCGTAATAATAATCGGATAGTCCCGATATTTTGATGCCAGGTCGTCGCTAAATGAGGCCCATGAAAAAAAATTCCCACATTTCATTTTAATAAATTTTTTATGAAAATATGGACAATAACAAGCATTTGGGTACTCTTTTTATTTTTATACATGGTCAGGAACAACTTTTTTATAGCTTCAAAAATATTTCGTACTATGAAAAACGTACGTTATAAAAGTGTATGTATTTCGTACTGTATGAAATAAGTTCAAATTTCTTGATTTTTGAAATTTAAAACACGATTTATAGAACAACGAAATTTGGACAAAACTCTCCTTGCTGATTTGCACGGACTCTTCAGCAGCTGAAGTTCAGCTACACATTCATGTGGGTTTCGAGTGTGCAACATTTGAATCCAGGGAGGAGATACGTTCTGATTGAGACCCCAAAAATAGAGTCAACATACTGTTTTTTGATGATTCTGAAGCTAAATCGGATAATTCTTTGAAGAAACTCCTAGGTTAGCGGCGAAAGTGACTATAAGTGCGATCAACTTCCTTAAAAAGAACAAGCTTAAAATTTCTAAAAAAAAAATCTAAATTTTTTTCATACTGATATAATCATACAATTTTTTCGAGATTTTTTTTATAGAGTTTTTATTTAAAAAGTTTTCAAAGTTTTTTTCTAGTCATAAATAAGAAGTGAATGTACTAAAGTTTTTTCTGAGCTTATAAAGTGCATTTTTACAGATGACGCGATTGAGAGAAAATAAGTGCTGGATTTTTGGTAAAAATAGAAGTGAAAGGTTACAGATGACGCCAAGATTAGCTAAAAAATAAAAAAAAATTCAAATTTTCGGATAAAAATAAAGTGATTGAATTACTAAGTCGCTGAGACTATGATATCAAAGCTGAATTGTTGAAAAATAACGTTCAAAATTACAAATCAAAAAAATTCAAATATTCCTACTGGTTTGTAGGCTAACGTATTTTAAACATGCGGCTTTTCTCAAATACATCTTTAAATTAATACTTTTTTATATGAAGTTGTCGTGAGGGTATGCTAGATATAACTAAATACTTCGGTATTTTTGTGAAGTCCTGGGTTTATAAATCAATGAAAAAAAGATACGAAAAAACTAGAATTCAAATTATTTGAAAATGTTTTTATTTGGTTAAAAAATTAAATTTATAATTTCTATAGATCAGACTTAAATGCACTTAATTTAACTGGGCAAAATTCAAGTTTTCAAAAAAAAATTTTTAAGTCATTTTAATTATTTGAGATTTTAGTCAAAATAGCAATAATTGTTTTAGTAACGGAAATAGTATTTCCGAAATACTTAATTTTTTGCGAAATCTCTCCTCAATATTTTTGTCAAATTTTCTTGATATTTAAATTTTCCATTTTTAAGAGTACCGTGATCGTGGTATGTTTTTGGGATGGCCAAATCTACAATCAGATGACATAGTAGCTAAAAAAATTCGGTTATCTACCCCACCGATGGAATACGTCAGAAAATATCATGGATATTTCTTCAGTTGGGCCGTTATCTATACTTTTTGGTATCATCCGATGGAAAATACTTATGGTCACGCATTAGGAACTGAGAATTACAGATTAATAAGTTGCAAATTCTATCTTTCGATCATCGACCCTAGGTCTTGTTCATCAACCGCCAATTGTGGGTAATCCATTTTAGTCAAAATGAAGCTTATATTTTGTTTTCCAGCACGAAAATACGGATTTTGGAAAAATATTTAACCCCCACCTGAACGAGCGTGTTTCAGAACACAGAGACCAAAAATATTTTGAGGAAGTGTCATTTTGGCCGGCGGAATATCGGAACAGACCCCCGATAGTTCCCCTTATTTTTAATTTCAAGAATTTTGGTGAGTTCTAGAAATTTCTCATCAGACCGGAAATGCATTATGGATGCAATTTTTTGTTTAATGCAGTTAAAACAGTACTGGAACAAGATAAAACTGTTGATAAACATTTATTTGCTAGCGGGGGGTAATCGCCACCGAAAAAGACAATTCCGAGCAAAAAAAATTTTTTGGGCCATCTAGTGGTCAGAAAGTGAGTTTTAAAAACCCTCATTTTCAGCACTAATTTCGTTTTTGAGCATAATCAGCTCAATTTTTTAGTTTTCTTGTGCTAGGATCGTACTCACATAAAAATTTGCTATTTTCTGAAAAGAATTTTTTTTGAAAAATAAAATGTTCGAAAAAATTTTGGTCATTTTGACAAAAACAATGCGTAGGCGGAACACTTTGTAAGATGAAAATCATTTTAATTTAATCATTTTAATTTAAAACTTAGAATTTTGACCGCTGCGCACCCTATCTATGTCACCTAGTCTATGTGTGTGTTCTGAAACACTCTCGTGCAGGTGGGGGGGGGTAGGACATCTCGTGCAGGTGGGGGTTAAATAATGCGCTACGACACCGATGTAGTATTAACAATTTGATAACAGCTGTTTATTAGTACTACACGTATCACGTACTACACTTCTATGTAGTTAGAAATGTTAATCACATAATTGATGCTAAAGAAACCGAAACGTTGCTTTTACATTTATATTTATAAACAGGAAATGTTTTTACTTTTAAAATATGTGAGCGCTTATGTAAAAAATGAAAGTGGCTTCCTTTTATGATTTTTCGTAGATTTCAAAAATATATTAAAAACAAATTTTGGACGAAAAATACGTAAAACTGTGTTTTTTTTAATTTTTGTAAAATTTTATAGAATTCGAAAATTTAAATACTACCAATTTTTATTCGAAAAATGGATGAAAATTGAGGGTCAAAGGTAAAATGTAAAAAAGGTAAAATGTAAAACGCTGAAATTGGCACCATAATTGGCACAATTCATGGGCTGGAAATATTTATATGTGATTGATTACCAAGCCTTGGTAAAACATAAATATAAAAAATATATCAATTTCTTTTTTTTCGCATGTTCTCTTGGCGGAAATCTGCAGAGTTTTTGGCCACCTTCTAGCATTAGCCTGAAGTTTTTCACAGTGAATTTATGCTCGGAAAAATTTTAATTCAAAATTTGTGACTGAATGAGCGAGGGTTGATGATCGTCAGAACTTTTTATTGTTTTATATCGGTGAAAAGGTTTCATGCATACTTATTTTGTCATGGTACAAGGAAGTTTAATTTATCAAAAAGTACATTTGAACAAATACTGGAGATTATTTATCGAAAGTTGGGTATGGTGGCACGGATTTTCAGTGGCTACAATGTTAGTCAAGACTAACTGGTGGCAGGCAAAGGATTTCAAAATTCAAATAAGTTTTTGTAACTCTCAGCCGCCCGTTCGGTTGTGCCAAATCGACTTTAAACGGTTTTTCGACCCTTATACATAATGGGATCATCGTCAACCAAGTTATTTTTTATGGGAATTACAGTACACTTTACAGTGTACTTATTTTTGCAAAAAAATCAAAAATCTCTCCAAAACATATTTGAGGCTAATATACAGAAAAAAATAAGACTTTTCTTTAATTACGGTATAGACGAATCTGCTCCGGAACGTATAATATCCTTTATCCAACCGAAGTTCATGGCGAAAACGTTTCTGACCTCAGGGCTGGAGTTCGAATCCCAGTGGACCCATCCAATCGCACGACTCGTCTCGTTATATGAAACGGGACAAGAGACAACACAGGCCAAGAAACAACACTCCTATTAGTATTCCTTACACAATCACTAAAACAAAATCATTGGTGTCCACTAGGATTCGAACTCCAAACGTTTTCACCATGGACTTTGGTTGGATTAAGGATATATTGAATAGGGGTCCATACAAAATTAATGTTGTTGAGTCTGCAAGTCTCTTGAGTGTCTTCGCGCTGATTGACCACGAATCATCCACTTCATGCTTAAGGGGGTACTGATCGGTTCACAGAATTTTCTAAAAACTTGAGACCAGACTAATTAAGGCAAAAAATGAGAATGGAAATATTTTTTTTTCTTTTTGATCTTTTTATACGATGATATTATGTGGGACTCGGCTGTGGCCGAGTCGATTTCGATACAAATGTAAATTAAGGGGGTAGCGGTTGAAATGTTTATAAGGCACTTTGAGGCCTAGAAACATTGCGACCGCTACCCCTTTAAGAGTGTGGGGGACGATAATTGAGAGTTAACTCCCGTAGTGTCACAGAATAAAAATGTTCTAGACTTTAAGGGAGTGGGCGTCGATATCTCAGCTTCACGTATAATACTTTTTGATACACCTATTTTGTAGAGAATTTTCTGCCAAGTTTTATCACTTATAAGATTTTTTTTGTTTTGAGATTTTTTTAAAGAAAAGTCGGTTTTTCGGGGGTTGAAATTAAAGGTTAAATTAAGGGGGTGGTGTGAGTGATTTTTGACATTTTGGAGGCTTGGTACGGCTAAACTGATGACGGTAGAACATTTCTCATCAATTCATATGAAAGATCTATCCTTGATCTCGCGATTCCATTAAACACTTCAGTACCACTCCCACCAACCATCTGGTTAACCGCGGTTAAACACGAGTTCCTCAGCTTTTTTCAAAGGAACAAGGATCCTAGAGCTTATATTGGAAAATTTTAAGATTTGGTGAGAATCCGGAAAATTGTCTGAATTTTAGTGAATGGGAGCTGTTTTTTTTATTTTTGCCTCAGGGGTCAGCAATCTGGTTGAATATGCCAAAAAATGGTGTTTTTCGACGTTTTGATACAAGGCTTTTTCTGTGGAAATGCCAGAAACGTCATTTTCGGAATATAACAAGCCCAAGAGTTGGTGAACATCGAATGGGAAGTACTTTTTTGAATATCGGCCTGATTGGCTGTAAATCAACAAAAAAGTGCGCGAAATCAAAAATTTTGAACATAAAAGTGAGAATTAGAAAATATTAGTGCCACTAAAAGATTCCTTGTATACAATTTGCTAGAAACGATGTTAGCAACTATGGTCTCATTTTCAACACA
>SCLH01001144.1:55727-69434 GCA_004367855.1 Oikopleura vanhoeffeni | reverse complement strand
CTTTCGCTCAAAAACTGTATCTGCATCAAATATATTTGTACAATTAGTTTTGTCAATAAAAGCTTCAGAAAAAAAGTGGAATGAATGAAATTTGTATTGGTTGTGAGTCACAACTTGTGACTCAACTTGTGAGACATTATAAGTTATTTTATTTCCCATAAAGGCTATGATGTTTCCTACATTTTCTGCAGTTATTATGTCATAAAACTGCACCAAATCAATCGTTAATATTTTAAATTATAAAAGCACAAAACAAAAAACATTATCAAAATTTTTGAGTTGTTCGATTTTTTCTTAGTATTTTTTTCAAAATTAAGTGGAAAAATAACGTTTGTTTCAATTTTACCACTAAAATTGCAAAATATCGCTTTGACGTAAGCCAACTTTCTGTTTAGTGTTTTCCTGGCTTTCTCGTGAGTTTATGTTCGAAAAAATTGAAGCACATTTTTTTTCGAAATTTTTTTCACATGACCCTAAAAAAATCATATTTTGTGTTTGAGGTCAAAATTTGAAAAAACGGCTCCTCAGAAATTTTTGTTTGTTTCACACTAGCGTTTGCAAAAATGTGAGCGAATTTTGTAATTTAACCTAGGAGATAGATTTTTCGATGAATAATGTCCAAAAATGGTGGTTTTTCGCATATTCTAGAAAAAGTATAGCATTTATTGACAAAAACGCTTTTCAGAAGTTTTGTCTACTCATTTCACAGGTTATGTAAAAATTAAGGTTTATTTCAAAATAAAACCTAGGGGAGATAGCTTTTCCGTTTTGAAAACGGTAACGGTTTCGTATCAAGGAGTGTGTATCTATACAAAAACAAATGAAATGTTTTTTGCAAGTTTAAGGGGGTGTGAAACCAGGCCACAGTTCGTGTTTAACCGCGGTCAACCAGATGATTAGTGACAGAGGTACCAAAGTGTAAAATGAAATCGCGAGATGAAGGATAGATCTTCCCAATGTATCTTTCAGAAATATCTAGTCTGCATCTGTCTAGCCGTACAAACCCTCTGAAATGTCAAAATTAACTGCCACCACCTTAGTTGCTTTACGGGCATGCCCCAAGGCTGTACAGTGATTTACATAATTTCTATATTTTGTTAAAGAACGTTCCAACTAGGGCAAGTCTTCTGACTTCACAATTCACTTTTTGGAAACGCTTTCCGTTTCAAAACACGGGTGTACAAAAATGAATCATAACGCGTTTTGACTCGAAAGATTAGAGGCATTAAAAACTATAAAACCAAGATGTTGCGCAACTATTGAATAACTTTGCTCAAAACGCCTTAAAAACTCTGAGTCTTCTACTCTATAAATTTATAATTTTCAAGGAGAGAGTGAGATTATAATATTCTACAAGCCGAGTCGGATTCTTTGGTCTGCTGAAAAGAGATTTCCGCAAAGATGTTAAACGATAGGCAGGATCTTCTGGTGATGGCCTTTTCGTTTATTTACATTGCAGGGATTATTGGTGCAATGTATGGATGGGGTATGTCAAAAGGTTGGAGTGCGTCTAATCCAATTTTATGGCCTAATCAAGACAGATTTTGGCCAAAGGTAGGACAGTTACTTTATATCTATTTGTCTCGTCGATCATTTTAAGGGGGTACGCGATGCGAATAGATCTCCCTGAATATTTGGTGTATAGAAAATAAAATCAATCTAATCGATCAAAAATAACATGAGTTGGGAGGTACTACCCGCCGAGGGGCAATACCCGCCGGGAGGCAATACTATCCAAAATATTATTAAAGAAAGAAATAAAATTGTCAATTTTTTTTCAAACATTTTGCAGCCCTAACAGGGAGGCAATATATCTGAAATATGATTTGAGGCAGATACGTAATCACGGAATTTCGATCTTGAAATTTTATATTAATTTTAAATAAAAATGCATTAATTTGAACTTATTTTTTCATTGTGTTTAACCGTTGAAAATGGGAGAATTTTTTTAACAAAAAACATTTTTAAACTAAGAAAACACTTTTAACAAAACATTTTTTAACCAAAATTTTTTTTAAACAAAACATTTTCTAACAGAAAAAATTTTCTAACAAAAAAATAATTTTTAAACAAAGAAAGTTTTTTTACAAATACAATATCTAGAAACATACATATCATTTAACACCATAAAGTTTTGAACAGACCTGTTTACGGATTTCGTGGTTTAAAAAATCTAAAAATGCTTTTCCTATCTACAAAACTCACAGAGGAGTAGGCTTTTTAAGACAAAATATCATTCCATTTTGAAGCTTGTTCCTGATTAGTCGAGCAATCAGTCATATTATGTTATATTTCAGGATGCGAGATTTTTGTTCACATATATTACACTATATATTTAACTATTGGGTTTTACTATGGGGTTAACTATATTTAACACTATATATATATTTAACTATGGGGTTCTTCAATGTGTAGTCTCTCAGATATTTCGTTTTTTTTCATGAGGTTTTCCAGTGGTACCGTACCACCTCCTTAAGGGGTGGGTATCCTGATTTGAGCCTCTTCCAAGGTCATTTCCCGCCAACTAGCAAAGGTGATATTCCAAAAACATTGTAACCAACAGAACAACCTTCGCGGTATTTTGACTTAACAGTAATCTGATACAATCCGACCTCGACACCTACGCTTTTAAAAAGCTTCTTAAAAGACACGCAGTTCGTACTACTCCTTCAATTGTCATCATTTTTATTATTTTTTTTGTGTGAGGCTCCGGAAAAGCCTAACAAATAATGCAAAATTGGTTTTGTTTTAAAATTTGCTTTCGGCGGACAAAAACGCAAAAAAACTAAAAAATTAAAATTTTGAAATGATCAGTTTGGGAGGCTCAGGCAAAAGGTATCTCCTCCACCAGTTTGAGAGATATAGTTTCACTCATACAGTATGAGTCATACAGTATGAGTCACTACTGCATCTAAAAGCAGAGGACTTGTTTAACAATGCATTAAAGAGGTTTTTTGAAATTTTGCTTCGGCGACTCTTGGGGACCATGTCAACTTTCATTTTTAGCAAAATTTGAATGGTCAGTTTGGGAGGCTCAACAAAAGGTATCTCTCTCCACCAGTTTAAAAGATACAGTTTCGGCTCATACTGCATTTGAAAGCACAAGACTTGTTTGACAATCCATTAAAGAGTTTTTCTTGAAATTTTATTTGGCGTCTCTTGGGGCTATGTCAACTTTCATTTTGAGCCTAAATTTTTGGCAAATTTAGAAACCAGAAAAAATGCTTCAAATAATTTTTTTCCGTAAATACAAAACACTTTTAAGGATTTTGGTTTAATTTTTAACTCGGGTAGCGTCAGAAGAAAACAAATTAGCGCACTTTCAATTTAAATCGTAAATAAATCAATAATTTTTGTTTTCGTTTGCGGCTTTTTGGCCGCCAAAAGCAAAATTCCGAGTAAAAGACAATAATGCATTATGTGTGAGACTTCTTTGGAGCCTGACACAAAAAAATAATGAAAAATGGTGAAAATTGAAGGAGTAGTACAAACTGCGTGTCTTTTTAAGAAGCTTTTTAAAAGCGTAGTGTCGGCGTAGGTTGGATTGTATCAGATTACTGTGAAGTTCAAATTACCGCGAAAGTTGGTTTGTTAGTCACAAATGTTTTTGGATATCACTTGTAGTTTGGGAAATGCCTTGGAAGTACAATCAGCGACACCCACTCCCTTAAGAGGGTAGTCGTCGCAAATAGATTTCGCTTAAAATTTTAGACTATACTACATCGGCAAAAAAATGACAATGAGCTTGGTCTAAGATTTTTTTGATTACAAGTTTAACCGCTAGAGGGCCTCAAGACCAATCTTAAAAACCTATCTCCTCCTTAAATACAAATAGGATCAACCCAATTTTTCGGCTATGCTGCAATACGAAAATATCTAACTTTAATTTGGGATGAAAATTTTTACTAAAAATACATGATAACCCTCAATATAAAATTTGTAACGCTTATGCACACGAGATGTATATGCAGGAATTCCAAATTAGTGCTTTATTTATGCTCTACAATATGCTTTGTAATTAAAGCTTCCAAATATGGATTGTTCATCTGCTTCTAGAATTATTTTATTTTGTATCGCGGGGAATTTTCCTTTTTTATAGAGTATGAGTCATAATGCTGGCTATGGACGAAATGACCATTCATTTTTTTTAAACTAGAGGTCTCAAACTCCCTGCTATCGGGGTTTGGCGGAATTCGGTGATAAAAATGCCTTTCGGCTTTGATTTCAAATTTGATATATGCTTAATTTTATAGATATCTATATGGATGAGTTCATATATTAAAATGCATGTTATCTTGGAGAAATTTATGGCAAAACATCTAATTTTAGATTTATTATCAAATTGGTAGGCATTGCGAAGAGTTTACGCATTTTTCGTATAAATCTACGAGTTTTCTTAAAGATTGACTTCTGAACCAATCAGAAGACCGGATTATTAAATTTCTTCAAAATTTATAGAAAAAACTTCAAATATTGAAATCATCTTCCGAATAAAGTTAGATATTTTTTGTACTGCAGCCATAGCCGAAAAATGTGGGTTGATCCTATTTGTATTTAAGGAGGAGATAGGTTTTTAAGATTTGGTCTTTGACGCCCTCTAGCGGTTAAAATTGTAATCAAAAAAATCTTAGACCAAGCTCATTGTCATTTTTGGCCGATTTAGTATAGTCTCAACTTTTTAAGCGAAATCTATTTGCGACGACTACCCCCTTAAGACTACTACCTCTTAAGAATACAATGTACATTATGCCGGAAGCTGAGATTTTAGTGGAAAATTGCAACTGTAAAATAACCATAAGTTAAAAATATATCATAGCCTGGCACAAATGGTACTGTGATAACAAATTGTACCGATTTTGATATCGAATACGATGCTCCATTGCGAAGAGTTTCTGAAAATTGTTACTCACAATGGTATTATTGGCAATTACCACAAGATGAGGCTAATGCTCTAACCCGTTCAGTTGTTTGGTTACTTTATACGGTTCATCAATTATTTCATTGGATTTTACAGTCAACGGGTTAAATTAAGGATACATATTTAATAAATTACATTCAGACAAAAATAAAAGATCCCAGTCAAAATTATTTGAAATATGACCCCTTTTAAGAAAACTTCATTAATACAAAAATTATTGTCTCCAGTCAAATGCTTCCAATTGTGATCCCTTTTTTTGAAAAATTATTCACCCATGTCGAAATTATTTGAAATATGTTCCTTTTTCAAAACTTCATTCAGACAAAAATTATTGTCCCCAGTGAGAATTATTTGAAATATAACCCCTTTTTAGTTAAATATTTACTGAAATTTAACTCTGAACTTAGTGGTTAGCTCAGGAAGAAAAAAAAAAGTTTTTAGCATCAAAAGAAAGTGTTTATAGTGGGAAACTCAGATGGTTCAACTGGAGCTTATTAGCTGTTACTTATATAGCGCACATTGTTCACTTAGTCCAGACTCATACAACTTATGACCCCATGGCGAAAGATTTAATAATGCAATCAAGTCAAGGATCCGCAATTATGATGCTGGTTTTTGTCATGTGTATAGGTAAATTTTCACAAAATCCAGTGATATATCTAAGACTGGGATCTCTAGACCTGGCGTTTCGCGTTCGTGTGTGAATTTACCCCCCGAATCGAATAGTTTGAAAGGCCTAGAGTTACGCCCTGGCTCTGATTGGTCAAATGGCTGAAATTCATAGTTTTTAAGCCTGCTCATTGGCCCAGAGCCACGGTGTGAGACTGGGCGTTTCAAACTATTTGATTCATGTACAGGTTGAATTTTTGATTTTGATTTTGAGTGGAGTTGCCGTCTAACTCAAACAAGAAGTCACGTGCCGTAGGCGTTAAACACGTGGATCATCCCTCCTTAAACTTTTTTAACCAACTTCAATGATGAAATATTCTATCGTGTTTTGTCTATTAAGGGAAAACTTTGCTTAGAATGCGTAGCCAAAGTAATATTCTCATTGTTAGAGTTTCACCGGAGTACTCCGATGCTCTTTGACGTGCAGCGCAAACCCCACAGCAAACGCTTCACAAAAAACAATATCGCAAATTTTCTCTGTTTTATGCTTAATATTGCAGTACAGTATCCATTTTCATAAGTAAAAATATAAAAAAATCCATTTTGTAAAGATAAAAGTTTTAATATAAAATAAAAGTTAGTGATTACCAAAAACTTTAAAAAATTAAATATTATGAACTTAAAAATCGTCTTTAATATTTGAGAAAAATAAGCAAAAAACACATAATCGCAAATTCTTTCTTATTTTATGCTTAAGGAGGTAACCGACGAGGCTGTATCTCGAGACTCATAAGTGATAGGAAGCTAATTTTAGTTGCATGGCATTTTCGTGCTGGTTTGCTTCCAGAAATATAAAAAAAAAATTTCGATGTCAAAATTTTTCAAAATTTTCTATTTTCAAAGTTTATTTTCCTTAACCGCCACTGTATCTTTGAAGTAATAACTTTTTGCTCTAATTTGTGTTGCATTAGATCACTGTGAATCACTGTGAAAAAAGGAGATATATCTTTTTAATTTAAATTTTAAAAATGAGCTCAAATCTTGTTGAAAAATGCTCCAAATGGCCAGGCCGATAAAGGGGATTTTTTGTTTTAAATTTAACTTTTGTAAAAATGACCCCAAATCGCGAAGGCCGATAAAGGGAGATTTTTTTTTAAATTTAAATTGTTGAAAAATGAGCCCTTAAACGGCCGAAGTTTGATAAAGCGGGATTTTATGTTTTAAGTTTTAATTTGGTTGAAAATGAGCCTAAATCGGCCGAAGGGCGATAAGGGGGATATAATATTATTATTAAATTTTTTTGAAAATGAGCTCCAAATCGGCCGAAGGCGATAAAAGGAATTTTGTGTTTTTTGAAAATTTGTTGAAAAATGAGCTCTAAATCGGCCTTTAATTTTTTCCAAATTCGAAACTTTTTTTCGAATTTTAAATATTTTCGCAAAAAAATAAATTGCCTTTATCATTTTTAGTTTTCTTGAAGATTTCTTTCTTTGAAATTTGACAATTTTCTCACAAATTGTCTTAAATTTTTTAATTTATTAAATTATCTTGAAAATTTTACAAGTTTCTCGAAAACTTGACAATTTTCTTATATAATTGCTAATTAATCTCAAATTCGACAATTTAAAAAAAAATTGTCAAATCTTTAGAAAGATTGTGGAATTTGAAATTAATTGTCAAATTACTGAGGAATTTGCCGAGTTTTCAAGAAAATTGTCAATAAAAATATATTTTGTTGCGAAATTATGCAAATTTGAAATTTTTTTCAAATATGTTGTTTTCAAATAAAGAAAATCTCAAACTTTCATCAAATTAAATAAATGACCAATTTAAAAAAATCTCAAATTTTAAACTTAAGGGGGTGGGCGTCGTAATTTTTTGAAGCCTTTATAGAATTAATTTATGATATATTAGCATCGATTATGACTTAAGTGGACCCAAGAAATCTCGTGGTGGCAATCATTTTTTTCAAAACAATCTAGAACAAAATCTAGAATTTTCAAAATTCGAATATTTTTTTGCTTTAACCCGCACAAAACCGGTATTCTACCATGATATGAACATTTTTTATTGGTAGATATGACCCATCGAAAACGATGCATGACATTAAAATTATCGGAAATGTCTTAATCGAATTCTAGAAATTTCAATTATTTTTAAGCAAAAATGTTAAACCTAATTATCGAATTTGACGCTGATTGGTTAAAAATTTTGATTAGCTGTAAGCCAACTTTTTGATCAGTGAAATCTCAGCTTCAATTTGGTGGTACTTTTGTTCCGATCAGACGAACTTTTTTTTCGAACTTTTCATTTCCGGTTGACTTTAAATCAATTTTCTAGAATTCTAGAATTTTATTCAAAAATTCCTTCTCATCACTTTTACCGCATTATATTTATCTNATTGTCATTTTTGGCCGATTTAGTATAGACTCAACTTTTAAGCGAAATATATTTGCGACGACTACCCCCTTAATCGGATTAAGAACAAAACTTCACTTTTGGCCTCGACACCACTTGACCCTCAGGCGGTAAGTATAGTTCAGCTTGAACCGTTTACATTTTGGCATTTGGAAACGACTCATCCGATTGAATTATATGATAGCTCAAAATTACCACGCATATTTATTCCTAAGGTAACTTTTTTTAGAAGAATTTCGTTTCATGTATACGCTATGATTCAAAACCTATAAAACTTTTTCGAAATTATGGCGTAATTTATTAAAAAAAGAAGAAGAAAATATCGCTTGTCGTTAAAAATTTTAAATGACATTTTTTATTATAAAATAGTGATCTCCATGACATATATATCGAAAATCCTGCCTAGTCGTCGATTTATCTGGAGCGTCATAAGTTATGACTCATAACTTTGATAAAGTGGCCGATTAAATCGCGGGATTGTTGAATTAAGTCGACAATCGGGTATTGTGATTGGACACTGGCTCAAAGTTATGACGCTCGAGATAAATCGACGACTAGGCAGGATCTTCGATATTGTAAATAAAGTCTGTGACGCTATTATTTCTTCGCCGTTGGACGGTTAAAAAAGTTTAAGTTCATTAATCAGCTTTGGCGTGATGTTAAATAATCGCGCGCTTCCATCCCCACGGTCTCAATAAAAAAACTTGTATTTCAAAACAAATATTTAAAATTCCGAGATAAAGCTTTCAAACTTTAACGTTGCCATTACCATGCGAGCTCAAACCTGGTCGTGTCAAAATTGAAATTCATACATATCTGTATGGGCAAAAAAGAGCATTGGTAGGAACTTCATCTATAGAAATTCTTCGGATCGTAGATTACGTCTCAAAAATTCCAATCTGTGAATTGCTCACAACTTACTTGCAATCAAATTTGGATGATTTTTTTGTCGGTGTTTTGGAATATCTGTTGGAAGTTAAATTTGAACAAGAAGAATTCAAAAATCCATTCAATTTCTGCAGCAATAATCAATTGTCGAAAACTCTCAAAGCTTGGGGTTTTGATTTTTGTTTTTCATAAGGGGATTCTACATGTCAATTTGCATGCACAAATTAAGTGTCTTTGTTTGATAAATTTAACAAACCAAATATTATTTCTGGATAAATCGGGTCTGATAAATCTATTGCGACTAATAAAAAATCGATATTACGACATTAAAGTCTATTTTTGGAGTGTTATCCAAAATTCGCGTATTACAGAAATCTTTATAAAGATAGAATAAAAATCGCAAAAATGAATTCTCCGTGTAAAACTGACCAGAAAAAGTTTTCAAACGTGTATCTTTTGCATTGACAGAAATTAGGCTTATTATAATTTGTGATGATATTTACACTGAAAGTTTAGTATCCTTTTCGGAACNGAACTCCATCTCAAAAACGCTTACTAATTCTACAGCGCGTGTTCGAATCCCACTGATGTTGTCTAAGTGATTGTCTTAGTGATTGCTTGAGTGATTATACACCGATAAAATTTAGCGGTTTCATTATCAAGACCCTTGCCTATAATCATATTCAATATAATCACTAAGACAACATTAGTGGGATTCGAACACGCGCGCTATAGAGATAGTAAGCGTTTTTGAGATGGAGTTCCATTCCTAAAAGGGTATACAAGCGCAGAGCGCGCTATTTTTGATCACAAGAAATCAGAAAAAAAAAATTAAAAATTTTCGACAAGAACTTTGTTTAATTTATTGCGTAGCTTTTCATACTCAAATTTTTTTTTAATATTTAACGAGTTATAAGCCCGTTTACGAAAACCGTTTTTTCGCTTTTCGAAAAACATAAACGTAAATTTGAAATTATCTTACAAGAAGTGTGTTCGAAATTTAGTTTCTTTTATTTTCTGATGGATTGAATTAATTTGCATATCACTGCCGCGAGTTATAAGCTGCTGGAGAGAAAATAAGGGGTTTTCAAAATCGTTTTCGTAAAATGTTTTACGAGTTTTATACTCATTCAAAAAATAATTATATCTATTTTTTTTCAACTTTCAAAAAATAATTTTTGAAATTGTTATTTTTGGAAACAGCTTATGCACTTAATGTTCTAAATAATTACATAACATTACCCTTCAAAAGTTTTATCAAGTTTTCCGGCTGCAAGAAATAGTGAGAATGAAGATGTCATTCAAATTTTGAATAATGAACCTCCAGCAAAAAGAATTAAATTGGAATCTGAAATTCTACATTCTACAACTTTCGATAATTTTTGTCAAACTGACCAAAAAACGTTTCTGACTCAAAAAATACAAACTGATAAAATTAAAGAACCAGCGCCTATAATTAAAGAAATAATCAAAATAGTGGAACCGGATATACCCGTCGTTGAACCGATCAAGTCAGTGAAAGAACTTGAAAAAGTAGTGGTTTTACCGACGGTGAGTTTCGAGAAACTCAAATTTAAAAAAATAGAATAAATTTATTAAATCTAACATTTAGCTAATTCCTGAAGAAAAAATTGATGAGGCCGAAGACGAGGCTGGTATTAAATTCAATAAAATGATTGAAGAACGACTAAAATATACCCGCGAAAAGCCAGCACTTCGAAAAGTGTTGGCACTAAGTTTAACACCAAATAACTCTCAGCCTCCTCCTAAAAAGGTTCTTGCTCCAGCCATCACTCCAAATGCGATGAACTATGTAGCAAAACCAGTTTGTTCTGGGGCACCAAGTCAAAAATTACAATCACATCTCAAACCAAAAGTGTCAGAAAAAAATATAGAAATATCTGTGCCAAAAGCAGAAAACGAACCAGAGAAAGACCTTATTGTCTCTAGAAAAAATTCTTTATTCACACCGACCCCAAACCGAGACGAAATGAGAGATGACGATGATCGATGGTTGAAAATGAGCAAAATTCAAGAAAAAATACCGGTAGAAAGAATTATAAGTGCAAATGGAAAGGTCAAAAAAGGTTCGGGTGTACGGTATGACTACAAAAAGGGCTATTCTAGATATTTTTCAAGTAGCGAAGAAGAGACGGCTTCAGAAGAAGATGACGATGATGATTTTCAGCCATTTATACCGACATCACTGCCACCTTCGGCGGTAATGAATGTAAATATTTAATTACGACAAACTCATCGGCCAGGGTGGGCCATAATAGGACTCAAAGTACAGCGAACCGTTTAATTTGAAAAATACTCCAAATTACGAATAGCTGGGGTTAAGCAATCTCAATAAAAATGGATGTTTATTGTAACATATCATATCCCTTTATCACTTTTTGGTAAGGATGCCTAGCCACTACTCTTTTTAACGTGTGATTTTAACGTTGTGGCTACGCATTCTAACCAAAAAGTGATAAAGGGATATATGTTACATATATCCTTTTCCCAACCTCAGTCAATCTTAAAAATGCTTGCTATCTCTAAAGCACGTGTTCAAATCCCACTTATGTTGTCTTGGTGAATGTCTTGAGTATGATTATAGCCAAGGGTGCTCGATATTGGGACCACCAAAGTTGATCGGTGTGTAATCACTCAAGCAATCACTTAGACAATAACTAAGACAATCAATAAGACAATCACTAAGACAACATTAGTGGGATGCGAACACGCGCTATAGACTATAGCCTATAGTCTATAGAGATAGCTACTAGTATATCGTCAGATATTTTCAAGTCCCAAAATCTCAACCTACGCATATTATGACCGATTTGAAAAGGGTCCCAAAAATCATTAAAAAGGAGCTCAATGTTTTTAAATTTTGCTTCACATGCGAGAAAATTGTGTAAAACCGAAAAAACCTGATTTAGGTAACCTTGAGAAAAAGAGATCTCATCCTAGACCGTTCATAAAATAAGGAACAACAAAAATTTGGTTGTTTCGGGGGGAACAATTTCGTACGCTGCGTTTTTGCCTAAATTTAATCCAAGAGTCGCAAACATTTTCGAAAATTTTGCAATTTTCTCAAAAATGATTTAAAGAGTTTTATTATTATCACGAGAGTTCTAACTTAGGAGAGTTTTATAAAAGTGCAATAACTTTTTTTCTAGAGGCGCCTCGGAGTTAAAATTCTCGAGGAAAATCTCAGAAGTGTCTGATATTTTTACAACTGTATAATATAACGTACTAAACCGTAGAATTTGTTTTTAGTACTAACGGTTAGTAACTAACCCGTGCTCAAAAATTGTGAGAAAACAAAATGTCATTTAGTCAATTCTTATAAAAACATAAAAAATTTAGTTCGATTTTTATGATGAAAGTGAAGATGACTCAGATTCAGAAAATTCTTATTTCACTGAAGATATAGAATCAATAACGAATTCTATCACCCGAGTAAGTTGTTTTATGAGAGTATTTCTGTTGCGAAAAAATAAATATTTTTTGCCCAACCGAAGTCCCTCGTGGTCTCGTGTGTAGTAGTTTTTGTCTTTTAGTGTGGTGAGTTATTATATAAAGACACGAGGGTGTGGTATTTCCATTATGACCATTACACACGAGATCAGGGAAGACTGCGGTTGGATAAAGGATATCCATCATGAAGCCCGAGTAACTTAAATCTCTCATTTGCCTTTAAAGAGAATAGGAATTAAGAGATTTAAGTTATTCGGGCATCATGATCGATATAAATTATATTTCAAAAATATTCTTATATCTTGGATTCAGCCCGACAACTCAAAAGAAAGACTTTATGACCGACATGTTGACTTACTTCGAGCTAAAAAAATACATGATCGAGAAATGATGAAAGCGCGAACAAACAAATAGACCATAAAAGACTGTATATAAATTTCTGCATATCACTTGAAAATAAAAAAACTGTAATTTTTTTTTGTGAGTGAAATTTATTTGAAGAAATACGCGAATTTTGCGTGTGAAATAAGACTTGACAGCAGTTTTTGGATCATACAATTTATTCTGGGCGGTCATTCTTTGGTCCCAGGTCAGGCTTTTCTGTAAAATATAATTGTAACTTTTCGCTATTCGAACTCGAAAACTCATTGAATACAACGATTTCATTATAACCAGATCTGAGCCATGGGGCAGGTAAATACAGAGTTCTTTGTGGTCCAATTTTCCAGTACCTCCCAAGATTTCTTCCATTTATAAAAATGACTCCCTTAATAAAATCAATTAAGTAATGAGTCATTTTAAATGACCCTTATAGGCTATAAGTTATAGCACTGAAATTTTCATGCTAAAGGTTTTAGACTAATGCATGTTTTTTTAAATAAAATCTTAATTAAAAAACATAAAAGGCTGAAGTACAGACTGTTTGTCCTGTAGAGTTGAAAAATAGTTTTACTTTCTTAACAGTCATAATCATTATTGAAAAATGAGTAACGTCGTTTTGGCAGTAATTCCAACCGAGTTTGACTATTTTTGAATAACTCCTACCTCAATTTCGGAGAAAGTAATTTCTCAGAATATTTTTAAGAAGTATCTCCCATCGAGAATGATATCACGGTCAGCACAGATGCTCAATCAGTTAATAAATTTATAAAATTAAACTTTTTTTAAATTTTCATTTTATTTTATTTTTGATTGCAGAAACAGAAAGTTGGTTAAATTTGAAGTTGAATGATATATTTTACAAATGTAAACAGAAAGTTTTAAGGAAATAGTTTTAAACTGCTCGTCTACTGGACCACCTTCAATCTCGCAATATTTTGACATGAAGTTCAAATCGTCCGGTATATCGGCATTTTCACCCCGTTTGCGTTTTCTCTGACCGATTCTTTGGTATTTGGTTTTGT
>SCLH01001144.1:0-55717 GCA_004367855.1 Oikopleura vanhoeffeni | reverse complement strand
AAATGAAAAAATGTGTTCATATATAGGCGCTTAAACATATGGTCACTCTAAAAACTTTCAGCTGGTAATTAGCAAATACGTTAATTGGCTTGAAGATAAAAGAACAGAAAATGAATGTAAATCTTTTTTTATTTACTTTGAAATATTCTCAATCAAACGTTTTAATTAATTGTGTCAAGGATATTAATAATTGAGGTTCATAGTCGGAAGTTTCCTGAGTATATATTATACTTTAACCTTAAATTTAATCTTAAGCCGTAATCTTAAACTCAGATCAAACCCTAACCGAGATTCAAAATCATGATTCCTGCCATGTTTTCTAGGAATCCTGCTGTGTTTTTTGCAAATATTAATTTGTATGTCACTCTGTACTCAGTGTACGTTTTGACACACAAAACCGATCTGCATAAAATATTTCTTGGAAAAACATAAATTGTGTGTCAAAATGTATAACAGGTGTCTCGGCATGATTTTAAAATTGTGTGTCAAAGTGTCTACTCCCGTCAGGGTACCGAAGCGCAATACTGTCTTTCGGGTTTTATTGGGTTTTATTTGGGTTTTATAGAGCTTAATTAACGGGTACGACCGCAGTTAAAGATGGCCAAGCCGCCCGTCAGGCGCAGCAGCGCCTGATTATTAAATGCCAATTATCTATGGTTTTTCAATTGGGGGACTTACCCAATTAAGTCTTCGGTGTAAAAATTCAGAAAATTATCTCGCTAATGATTAAAAAAATTGTTCAAAAGTTAAAAATTAACTATATTTTTTGATCGAGGAAAACATATAAAGTATTTAGCCTGAAGTTAACGTGATTCGTTTATTAATAATCAATTCGGCCAATCAGCAAAAGGGCAGTCAAAAGAACATAAGACTCGACAAAATAATTTTTGTATAGGCCCCTATTCAATACTATAGTATAGTAACTATACGTCCTGGAGCAGATTCGACTATACGGTATAGTATATACCGTAATGGAAGAAAAGACTTATTTTTTCTGCAGATTAGCCTCAAATATGTTTTGGAGAGAGTTGAGATTTTTTTGCAAAAATAAGTACAGTCATCGCTCCCTAACTGGAACACTTACCGACCTAAAAAAAGTTGTCCACTTAGGGCGCTGTTTTCGGTTAGGGCGCACCCTTATACTTTGCTTAGAAAGCTACATTGCAGATTAAAATTGCTTTATTTTGTGGTTAAATTCGAAAGTAAATGAAAAAAGTTTTGTGTACAACATAATTTATGCTACACAAATCAAATACAGCCAGCAGTTTTGTATCATTTTTTTAAAACTTGTTATCAAAGTTTGCTTTGTTTTTTTCTTATTTCGAATTTCTAAACAGCTCAAACCAGTGTTTAATGCGTCAAAATTGTGAATTTTCATCAAAAAACTTTTGCAAAATTCGGCGTGATGTTTAGGATTTTTTCTCATAAACTGTTTTATCTGCTGTTTTTCTTAAAAATTAAACCTAGAATATTTCCGTGGGTTTTTAGCGCTCATTTTATATAATATGAGTTATCAATGATATTTTTATCTCGTTGAGTTTTTTTTAAATATAATCTAGTGCCATATGATATGATTTTTGAATTCTAGATATCCCTTTATGACCTTTTGATAAATCTAAGAGATGTGGGTTGAGGGAGCCAATCCTAACACTCCTAAGACCCCTTCTAGCCACTCATGAGGCCGCTTTCTCTTCTTTTCAGCCCACATCTCTTAGATTAATCAAAAGGTCATAAAAGGATATCTAGAATTCAAAAATGTAATAATCAAAACAATTCTCATCTCATATTATATTCATTATCATATTATATCCATTTTGATGCCCGAGTAACATAAATATCGTATTTGCCTGTTAAAAGAATAGGGAATAAGATATTTATGTTACTCGGGCATCATAATGGATATATATGTTTAGTATGTTCAAACGCCATAATAATCGGGAGCAATTCTTGAAAACAAATAAAAAAAGTTCGTAAGAAAATTTTTTTCTGCAATTCTGATTTTTGGGGCCTTTCAAAAATATATCCATAAGTTCAAAAAGCACCTTTTTTACTGTTCCAGCTAGGGCGCTGTGTTCCAGTTAGGGGTTTTCCAGTTAGGGAGCGATGACTGTACTGTAATTCCCCAAAAAACGCACAAATAATTTTTGGCAAAAAATTTGATCGTTCACTTGGTCGACGATCATCCCATTATGTATAAGGGTCGAAAAACCCGTTTGAAGGTCGATCAGGCGCTGCAGCGCCTGACGGGCGGCTGAGAGTTAAATTTTTTACCCGATTTGTCTGTCCTATGCGTGAGAAGGTGTAGTAGACGAATTATCGCATACAGTACGTTATAGTTATACTAAAGTACGAGTGAAAACCTACGCAGATAAGTTTATGAGAAGTATTTTTATTCTCATTGGTCATCAAAAATAATTTTTATCGCGATTGGGAAATAATTTCTATCGGTTTTGCGAAAATTTTGAGATTTCCCAAAAATTATATCGCTGTTTCGGAACAACCAACGAACAAAAATAAAAATTATGGACCTTGGCGCTCTGCTTGTTTATGATCGGCCAGTCACTCAGAGGCTACCGATATTTTTTTTTAGAGCAAGATTTTTGTTTAATTATTTCTACACTTGAACCGAGATGTTAGTGTTATTCTTTGTATTTCATTAAGTCGACCCTGTTTTTGGCCGTAAAATGCGACCATTACTTCCTTAATAATTACAAGTTTTACACCGACGCTGCGGCGGCGCATCATTAAAATGATTTGAGACGTCAAAAAATTACCTTTGTGAAGCCAGATTTGATTGGATCTAGAAAAGAATCTCTAGGAGTCCTCCTGACGTTCAATACAAATTTATGAAATCCAGGGGTAAAGGCGTTATTAGGCATGACTTGAAAAGGAATATTGGAAATAAACTCTGGGTTCATTGGCAATGAGGTTATATCCCAATCTTTACTAAATTTACAATTTGATTTGTAACCACCATCTGTTTTGACAGTAAGTGCTAAATGGCCAACTAGGCCTTTATATTCTCCATCTAAACTTTGACGATTTTCGAAATTTATTCGACCAGGGTTTTCGACAAAGATTTTGAAGTTGGAACTTTCAGCATCGGATTCCCATTCAATACTATCTCGAAGCGTTGATTCTATTTTTGGTTGCAAAAATGATTTTATAGGAGGTTTTATTTCACAGAAAGTTTTAATTATTCGTAGTTCCTATTGCATGTGTCGGAATATTTTTCAGCGCTGTACCTAATATGAGCCTTTTTTTTATCTTTTCTGTTAAAAATTTTTGACCGATATTTATGGGTTTTCTATTAAGGGCCTCGGTGCATTTTGACAGATTTGCACTTTTTCAATTTTTTTTATCTTGATAAGAAACNGATATCTCTGAATTATAATTCTCTCGAGGCCCGTTCTGCCAATATTTTAATCGAGAAATCGTTAAAATACTGGAAACCACCAATTACCCGAAACGTCTTCAATACATTTTAACCAACGCCAAAAAATTTGTACAATTTGGAAAATCCCAAAAAAACTCGGGATTCGCCCTCTTGGAAGCCCTTTTAAAAATAACTATGCGTTTCATAATATAACTCAGTTCAAAAATCACATTTTTACTGTTCACAGGTTAGAGACAACCATACGACCGACTTCTAAAAAAGCCGTTTTAGTAGAGAACAGTGTTCCAGTTTAGGGGATGTTCCTATTTAGGAGGGGTGGAACTGGTATCCTGAAACCTATGGGATTATTTCGTACACGTGATTTTATTTCAGAACTTCAGTAATAATTTTTTTTTCAAAAGCACCAAAATCAGGCGGAAGGACCCCTTAAAAGAAATCGTATAACGAATTAAAGAACTTAAATATGCATTACAGAGCCCGTTTACAATAGAGCATTCAGAAGTCAAAACTTTGAAAAAAATGCATTACATGAGACGCTATACGCCAGAATAGATAAACATCAAACAAAAGCATATTCCACAATCAAATTAAAGAAGACATGTTTACTAAGAGAATGTGTAGAACAACATATAACATTATGTTTACAGGAGCGATAATAAAATCATTTGAAGTTATATGAGATAGTGTCAAATATAAATAGGTTTAACTTCACTCATTATTGCACTTATAGTCGAGCAGTAAATTCGCAACTTTTGTTTCCTTCATCCTCATAAATGACTTTTAATATCACTTAAATTTGTTTCTGTTTTTTATTGTAATACGCCAAATTGGCTGAATATTAGTTAAGCTATTGAAAAATGTATGTGATAATGAAACTTTGCTATATAGGCTCGCAAATGATAAGAATGGTCACTTATTGCCGGAAATCGAGTCTGGGCAGTACAGATTCATGTCTAAAGTCTACGAGTTAAATTGCGATTAAAGGCCATTGCGCCACGGATGGCGCAAAAGACACTACGGGAGTTAAGTACTATCCCCGAAATGTAAATTCCGAATCCTCATCGTCAGGTGCGAGTTTTAACGTTGGTGGTAGAGATATCAAAACATTTTCCATTTTTTCGAGTGGAGTAGAGACGGGATATTCACAAGTTTGATAAAGGGATATCTGATCAAGAACAACGAATCACTTTTGTTCTCGAAGCCACTTGAAACTCTGACTGTGAAGGGTCGAAGATTTAAGTTAAATCATTTAACTCGAACTTAATTTTGAGATTCAAATTTTTTCCTCCTGCTTTAATTATTATTGTTTCAAATTTTAAATTGAATCGCGATGACGGAAAGTCGAGTTTTTGCAACCTGAAAAATACCTGGCCACTCTAATTTTAGCTGAATGGGTTTTAACAAGAGTTGTCTCTGCACCAAATGTTAACTCGTTCGATCAATTTTGTTGGTCAACCAGCGGGTTGTCCTTCACCGCCACTAGCGGAAATGAGCTATGGTTTTGGGATTTATCTGTTAGTGGTGTCCAGCGGGTTCAGCTAGATGATGTAGAAAGTGAAGGAAATGATGAAATCCAGCAAGAATTGCAGTTTTTCAGAAATTCGCAGAAAAATTTGTCAATGAAATTTGACACCAAAATTAATGCAATTGCAATTCATGGCGATTCAGTTTTTGTATCGCTAGAAAATGGCACGCTTCAAGGAATGGATCGAAATTTATTTTAATATATAATGATCCGAGGGTAAGGGAACGTATGAAAATGTATAACAGTACCTATTTTTTCATTATTTTTTAATCACCACAAAACCCTTTCAGCATAATCCAAAAAAAAATTATAAGAAACTTTATAAGTTTTTGAAACTTTTTTTCCATAACAGCATAGTTACAGAAAAATCACGTGACCTTAAGATCAAGGAATAACGTTTGGCATGAGAATACTATTTATTTTTCAAAAAGTACTTGTTTTTTATACTTCTGATGCAGAAAATTTCGATTCATTTTCCAGAAATATTTTACAATAGAAAACGCCGCAGTTTCACATCATGTTTCTCCATTCAGCTTTCTTCTTCCATCACTTCACTCAAAGTGACGACGGATATCATCATTGCCCTATCAAGCGCTGGTTTCATTTTCACTGTCGGTCGCGAAAATTCAAAAATTCGATCTTTTCAAATCGACTCGGATTGTTTCGATTTTATCACATTCCCAAACATCCCGACCTCTCAAGGAACTTATATCATTCCAATTGGCTCAAATCCGACCTTGAAAATGGTCAGATTGGTTCAAAATAATATTGAAATCGTCTCGGTTTTTGAGCATGAAACGAAGGTCACTTCTCACAATTTCCGAGAACTGGGTCGAACTAACCAGTTATTTTTGCTAACTTGTGGCACAGCATCTGGCGCCGTGGTTTTTTGGAAAATTGAGCACAATCCAGAATGTCCAAAGCTGGAAATATCCCGCTCAAATCCAACTATATCACATAATGACCAGGATATTTCGGAAAATTTTGAAGTAAAATTGTGTAACAGCGCCACCTATCTTAGTGTGCAACCGTTTACGGTGCACCGATTGGCTGGAGTTTCGTCCAATAATACGCCAATAGATCACGTGGGCGTCCCGGTGTGCAAAGCTGACCCCGATTTTGTTTTTGTCACGTGTGGAGGAAAAATTCAAATTTGGAATTTGATCCAACCTACACCAGTGTGTCTCACGATATATGACACTGGCTTCGAAAAAATAAGCTCTGCTGTTTACCCAATGACTGACGACAATCTCACACTTATTTTTATACCGAATGACTCGAGAAAAATTAGCTCGGTGAAATTGTCATCCAATTACCTGCCAAAATTAAGGCTACCGTCATTGGCTGCTTTACAGCTGGCTAAATACAAGGTGACGGAAATTCCGTTTATTTTCTACTCGTTCATAGTACGACTACCGAACATCTTAAAGAGTCAATATAAGGAAAGGTTCAAATTTTAGTTTAAAAGGATAATATTTCAAACGATTAGAAATTCGCTTTAGCTTTATTTCAAGCTTCAAAAATGATATTTACTAGTATATAAAAAAAAAGACTGAAACACAGTGGGTCGCCTGTTAAGTCACCACTCAATGATTCCAACAAAATCATTAAATATAATGGGTCTAAATCACCAATGGCACCCTGAAAAGTACTAATTTGCTGACTGTTTTATCTTTAAGGGGGTACCCGTCATGAAAAAAGACGATTTTGTGGTTTTTTAGGTCAAATATCTGGAAAACTACACATTTGAACGAATATATCACATAAAGTGATATTTTGACTAAAAAAGCCTACTCCTCCGTGAGTTTTCAGACTAAGAAAATTATTTTGTAATTTGTGTACCCACGAAACACGTACGCAGGTCTGTTACTATCGATTTCAAAAATTTGAAATAAATTCGCTCCAGAATCAGCAAGAAACGATTTTTCGAGATCATTTTATGAGTCTCACGCAAAAGCCTACTCTTCCCTGGATTTTCAAATAATTAGTTTAAAACCAATTTTTTTCATATAAATGCATTTATTAGATGACTAAATGTGTGCAGCAAGAAAGTCGGTGTATGATCAAATAGCTGATGAGTTTGCGGAGAGCTGTTACTATCAACCTCAATTTTTGTCTTTTTTTGTTTCCGAAAACTGTACTTTGAATTTCTGAAAATCCATAAATTTCGATTTAAATGCTTAAAATCAAGATGATATATTTTCAAATCTATGAAAAAGTACTTTCCTAACGTAGTATGGGGATTAAAATACCACCACTTTGTTTCAAATTGTCCATATTTTCAGAAAAGAACATGAAAATAAAATTGTTGACATTTTTTGCTTGAGCCCCAATTCATCCCCTCAAAACTTTCAGAAAAAGTCAAAAATAATCTTCTTATTTATATTCGAGAATTTTCAAATACCGAAAAATGACCTGATTTACCACATGATTTTCAGGTGGGGTCGAGACCAAAAGTGATTCGTTAAAAATGACACTAGGCTAGAAAAGAACTGTTTATCCGATTTTTTGAAGAATAGCATCATTGTATTCCGTTTGAAATTCTCCGTATTTTTCATTATGCAAGATACGTTATAATAGGCCCCCGAAGGTGGATATTCCCTATTCACACTTTTGTTAATATCCCGGCCCAATCAAGTAATCGCTATTTTGTTACCTTTAGTGTGTGTGTGAGAGTATCAATCCACGAAATTGTTTTTCTCTGTCTATTGTGAAGAGTTGGCTTTGGATATTAAGATTGGGCCGAGATATTAACAAAAGTGTGAATAGGGGATATATCAAATAAATTAAAAACGAATCACTTTTGGTCTCGACGACACTTGAAATTGAGGCGGTAACAGCAACAAAATTGGATTTTTAAAACTTTTAAATTCCTCTTTTCTCGGTTTTCCACCGTTCCTAACTAGAACAAGTGTTCTTTAAAAATATTTGAACCTCACGCCTAGGTCGAGTATAATGATGTCAGCACCGATAAACAATTACAGCATACCATTTATCTCCGAAATCTAGTATCTTTAACGTATGGCCTCAATTTGGGCGACATGATCACCTCAGGAATCGTTTCGCTTGACCAAAGTACCAGACGCCCTGCCAAACCGGAATTCGCCTGGCTAGCTCGTGGCCTAGAAGGTCTACAAGCCATTGAAAATCTCGCCAGAAATCGTTACCCACCTCACTTGCCCAGCGCCTGGCATGAAAAGTGGTCACCAGTAAAAGGAAGGTATATCTTGATTTTTTTTTGCATTTAGAATTTCGTGGGCGTCAACATTTTTTTGATCGTTAACATTTTGGAATTGAAATACTGATTTTTTTTGAAGCACACTTTTTGTCTTTGTCAAGTGTACCTAGTTTTAGCTGTATAAATTATACAGTATAATTTAAATCAATTTTGACGCTAGAGAGTAAAAACAAACAAAAAAGAAGAGAAGCTTAGCCGAAATAAGCGGTTTTCATTGATTTCAATTTTAATCAATCAGAATCGGGATAGGATGTGTCCAGACGTCAAAGTTTTAAAAAAATAAACAAAAATCGAGGTTTTTGTAGAATTTCACATGTCACACGGGAAAAAATGCTTAATTCGAATTTTTTGTACGTCTGTACAAGCCTCAGTGTCTTCAAAAACAATTAAAAAAAATCATGAAAATTTTTTTGAAAAATAGGACCATAAAAATTCTAGAATTTTTTCACTCGGAAAATCCATTAAATTTTTCATATAATTCATTTATTTCATAAATTGAACTCTGCGACATCTGTTAGACAGAGATGCATTACACTGAGGCCCTTATCCGAACACCTCAGCTCGGCCAAAAATCGTTCGGATAAGGGTACAGTCAGTGTAAATAAATACTTCAGTATTTAGAAACTTTTTATTTTATTTGACCAGAATGTTTCGCCTACGTATTTTCTATAATAAAAGGTATTTTTAAATTCCCGACAAAATAAGTATACCTCTCAAAAGACGCAGATCTCGTCGACTGGTATGAGACCGAAGAGGAATCTTGGCGTGGTGTAAAGTCTAATACTTACGTCTGGGGGTCTAGCAGACATGGGCAACTCGGGCAAAATACTTCGGTAGGAAGGCACTCGGCAAGCCCGAGACATTTGCTTGCATTTGATAACATGCAAACTATTGAACTTGGGCTAAATTGTTCCTTTATTTGCACTGCTTCTGGAGCTGTTCACTCGGTAGGAGAGGGGAGTTACGGGAGGTTAGGACATGGAAATTCGGATGATTTGACAACTCCTGCCATTTTAAGTTAAAGGGTTCGAAATGATTTTTATGAAAAAGGCTGTCGAACGGAAATTCGTTGACGAATCTAGGATATTGTATCTTATCAGTAACACTTGAAAATGATAATTTAAGAATTTTTTGAACTAAAATCTCTTGAAAATATAATAGTATTTCTTAAATCTTAATATGAAACGCAAAAATGACTTTTTTATTTGAAAAAATTTAAATAAGTCATTAATTATCAAGAGTCTGAAAATAAAATTTATAAGATTGTAGTAAGTTGAATTTTATAAAACTTGTCAAAAATGACCAACATTTTGCGAGCGGAACTTTCAGGATCAATTATTAAATAATTGAATATCTGGCGCATGCACGTTTTCACACAAAATTCCAATAGGTTTATGCTGTCGTATTTGTCTAAGCGGACGTTTCAGTGTATTTTTGCGTTGTTTGGGCGAAAACTTACGATTTTTTTTTAGTTTGAAAATTTTCGTGTGTCTACGCGGCGTTTTTTTGTGCGTCTAAGCGGACGTTTTGAAAATTTCTTAAAAGGTCCGGTTAGTCAAATACGATAGTAAACTTTAAATGTTATTTTTGTTACTGTAGCATCCCGTAAATTTCTCTCAGCGTTCGCCATAATTTTTAAATCAAATTTTCTCCTTCATATCATTTTTATTGCTGAAAATAAAAATATGAACCAATATATTCGCCACGGAGTTAATATTAATCAAGTGGTGTCATATTGCATAAAATAAATATCCTATTACTGAAATTTAACGAGTATAACGATTCCGTAAAATAAATATTGCAAAAAATTATGAATTCCAGATTTTTATGCCTATTCAAATTTCGAGATTTCGACAAGCGAATAATATTCAGTAATAAGATATTCGCCGAATATCTGAAAAACCGAATGTGAAAACATTAGATTTTCTACAAGATTTTTAAACTCTTAGATAAATTTTGAATCATATTATTAATGATAATAACTGATGATTCATTCAATAATTAATTTTCAAACTTTCTTTCATAGTAGGTTAAAAATTGAGACGAACAATAGTCAACATGAATTTTCGACAAAATGCGTGATTAATACAAAAAATTAAATAATTTTATATTTGACTTAAGGGCCTCGGTGCATTTTGACAGATTTGCACTTTTTCAATTTTTTTTATCTTGATAAGAAACTTTTTGCCACTTAAAAATTTTTGGATGAAAATTTTTTCGAACAAAAGTTGGCACTTTTGAGATCACTTTGTATAATCTGATTTTCTTCAGATCGATTATTTTTACTTTATAAATCGTCTTTTGAAAAAACACTCAAAAAACGCGCGTTTGCTATCAAAGGTGTCTAAATTACAGTAAAATTTATTTTTTATTACTTACAAGCCCTAAAATACGGTCAAAATCGAAAATTTTAATTTTTGAAAAAAGATGGAAAAAACCGAAATTTTACCATATCGCAAGAAATATTTTTCTTCATGAGTTTAATTTATTAAATGTGATGTGGTGGATGGGTCGGCTTACCAATTTGACAAGTTTA
This sequence comes from Oikopleura vanhoeffeni, assembly GCA_004367855.1. Taxonomy (NCBI): domain Eukaryota; kingdom Metazoa; phylum Chordata; class Appendicularia; order Copelata; family Oikopleuridae; genus Oikopleura; species Oikopleura vanhoeffeni. The sequence continues at coordinate 45,021 of SCLH01001144.1, read as the reverse complement.
AGTGTGATAAATTTTTTTTAATTCTGGATAAAAGAGGGCTTTGATAGATTTCTGCCGAACCGTAGTTTCGTTTCAAAAAGTAGATTCAGGTATAAACAAGAGCGAAGAAACAAAACGAGACATATTTAATAGCGAAAGTAGCCACCCAATATTTTTCAGCTAAGGATTCCCAAAAAATAAGTTTGAAAATTTTGAACAAGAAATGAGGAAAATTTTTAAATATTTCCAAATAGTTCGACCGAAAATCCCAAAAAATGTCATATGATTTTTCAAATAGCATATAAAAATATATTTGGTCACCTACGCGAAAAGTTAAATGGCCATTTTGAAGAGTTTTTTTCGTTGATTGTGCAACGAATACTGTAAAAAAAATTTAACAAAAAATAAGGCCATTTTTTTAAAATGTTCGGAACTTTTTTCAAAAATTTCTCGTAATTAGTCGAATTCGAAAAGTTTAATTCGAACTCAAAATTTTCTTAAAAAACAATTACTCGAAAATTTTGTAGTTACAAAAGTTGCCTGGAGTATAAAACATTACTTTGGTAAAGAGTTTTTCATCAAGAGCTCATATCCGTATCTGTCAAAATGCACCGAGGCCCTTAAATTAAAATATTGATGTAAACCCTTCAAATAGTGCATTGCAAGGTTTTATTGTCACCCATATTTCCTCATCTGTCGGCAGCGACGGGCATACGTTAGCCATCACAGAATCTGGTGAACTTTTTACATGGGGTGATGGAGACTACGGAAAACTGGGCCACGGAAATTCTGAACGACAGCGACGACCAAGATTAGTCGAAACTCTGGTCGGTGAAATTGTTATAGATGGGTCAGCTGGGCATAAACATACTGCAGTTGTCACCGCGTCTGGTAAGTTCTATTTTTTGGAAAAAATGTTTTGTTCTCTAGCCTTTTGTAAGATATTTTCAAGGGGGGGCGTGCTTAGTGTACCCAAATTGGTCTCAATAAGAAATATTTTGGGAAAAGTGCATTGTCATGTAAACAATATAACGAAGGCAGACCAATCAAACTGAAATTGAGTAAACAAAGCATCTGATTTCACTCATTATTTTTTTGTGGCAGTTTAATGGTTTTAAGGGGACGGAAACTTATCGGAAGAGGGGATATAAGTGGGAATAATATCTTCTCGCCCGTGCTTTCTGTACCCAAATTGGCCTACATAAAAATTTGAATTCAGACCAATTTGGGTACAGAAAGCACGGGGATGCTTAGTCTACCCAAATGAGTACACTAGACACCGATTCTTTTCAAGTCCTAATATCTCAACCTCTGCATATTATGACCGATTTAAAAGGGGTCACAAAAATCATTAAAAATATATCCAGCTTTAAATTTGAGGTTTTCAATAGCGAGTAACTGGAAAAGTACAAATGTTTTTTAATCAATGCTTCTGATGCTTCATATTTGCATAAAAACACATTTGAACAAAATTGAAAAAAAAAGGTTTCTTGAGCCGCATTTAGCGACGACCACCCTCGTGATCGTGATGCCTTAATTATTTGTCACAAGACCATCGGGTTCGCAGTAGACGTTATAGAAAATTATAAACTCAAAAAAATAGGTAAACTGTTCACTTTTGGATATGGTGATTATGGCCGTCTTGGTCACGGAAATACAGTTTCGAAAAAGTTGCCAACTCAAGTTCTTGGTATCACGAATGCTGGCCAAGTATCATGCGGGCTAAATCACACTATTGTACTTTCTCGCGATGGCATGACAGTTTGGGCTTTTGGAGACGCAGATTTTGGAAAACTAGGAACAGAATCCTCACAAGCTTGGGTTCAGATAGGGAGGCTTTTTATTTTTATGCAATTTAACCCCGGTACACAGACTTGATTAAAATTTGTGGTCATTAACTTAAGCGAGACCATTTTTATAGTAAAATACACTTGAATTAAATGAAACTTAAAATTTTTAAGAATTTTGAAATTCTCTATTTTTTAATGTTAAAATTATTTTTATGAATTTTATAGTTCGTGAATTATAACAGTTTGTTTAGTCGAGATTTTGAAACGAAAAAATGAGTTTTTAAACTTGATTTCTTTTTCAAAATTAAAAGAAACTTTATACAGGGGGGGGCAAATATCGCCGAAAGTTTTTTGCCCTAAAATTTCGGCGATATGGGAACAAAAATAAATTTTTTCGTTCAAAAAATGAAAAAACGCGTAAGCGTTTGAAATGACGTCATATGTCGAACAATTTTATTTAATTTTATAAGGAGTTTCACGATAGGTTTGACTGACGTGAATTACCAAAATGCGTAAAATTTAATACTCCACCAAACGCAAACAAATAAAAGTTGATTAGTGTAGATTTGGGAAATTCAATTCTGGAAATGACGTCATTCATGACACACACAAAGTAATTTGAGATATAAATCTCAAAAAAAATTGGCGATATCATATCGCCCCCTCCCTGTAGCCTGTAAATTAAACGTGCAAATTTTAATGCTGCAAAAATTCCAGATTATACATATTACGCGAAATTTTGCGCTGATCACGAATATAAATTATTTTATTTTCCTGCCTTTGCTTGATTTTGATCGATTTGACATTATTTATAATCTGATTCTAGATTTAACTTGTTTATTTGACCCAATTTTTTTTCTTTTTCGAATAAATTGACATTATCTTATATCCCTTTTCACTTTGTTTTAGAATGCGTAGCCACAACGTGTAAAATCACAGTTATTATTTTATATTTTTTTGCATTCTTAATTGGTACAGACGGCTTTGTGGTATGAACTGACAGGCAGTTTAGAATAATGTTTTTTTAGTTTTAAATATTTATTAAATTATTATGGCTTTGTTTAAAGAAGTAGTGCTAGCATTGCTACCAAAAAGTGTAAGGGATTATTGCGCGCCTCGATAGACAAGATCTGTTGCGGCTTCTTTCCTTACATAATATCTTCTCAATTAACCCTTTGAGCCTATAAACAAAAGTAACCGCCATCCGGCACAAGACCACTTGTGCTCTATGTTGAACGTTGTTTTCAGGAAGTTAAGGCATTGAATTTCAATTTTATTCTGCGAGGAGTTGAAAGGTATATCTTTTGCATCGACATTTTATATTCTAGAATTTTTATTTTAGTTTTTGAAATATAGTGAGAAAATCAAGGTATACTATATCAGTGTTACACTGTCACAGTGGTTCTACAGTTACTTTATGTTGAAAATGATGCACAAGTATCTGGCCAACGTCATAGTTTTGTCTGCTTTGATTTATATCTCATAAATCAAAAGTAATTTATAAATAAGACCTATTTAATAAGTCAAAAAATTTGATGGACAAATCATGATTTTTGATGAAAAAAATGTTTATTTTCCCTATAAAAGCAGATTATTACACTTTTTTCTTTTATTTTCAAGTAAATATGGTAATGAAGTACAACTGTGGACAATTTTTGATTGCATAAATTCACTTTCAAAATTTTAACTGCTATGCATGCACAAAACACTTTCTAAAAACTGGCTATTCTCACATTTGTATTTTATGTCTAGTTCGGAAATAATTTTTCCGGAAGTGAAACATAGGCGAAAAATCCTAATAAATCAACTCCCCGTAATACTGGAACCAAACATTCGAAAAAAAATAATTAATTTTTGGGAACCGAATCAAAATTCTTTATAATGTATTTGAAAGAAAAGATTCTACGATCCCGTTTTTCGCCTTTTTTGGACGATTTTAGGTATGCTTGAGCCACTATTGTGGCTCTGTGCTCACAAGGGTTGAATTAGCTAGGATGATGGGAGTCTATAATTAGCGTGTCCACCAATCGATTTTCGGTCACAAATTTCAAAATTATAATTTTTTTTCCGAAAATTGTGTTAATTTTATTAGTGAGTGGCGTTGACCCGAAAATAACCGATGTGGCATTTGTTTTAAAATAATTAAATACTGAAAATACGAAAAATTGCTATATTTTGATCACGTGACGACCAAAAAATTTTTTCATAATTTTTTTTTCCATTTTGACTTATATTATTCACCTCAAAGAAGTTTCAGAATAATCCATTCATTATTTTTGTAAGTCCAAATTAATGGTGGACACGCTATCTATAATTTCATCTTGTTTTTTCTTGCTGTTTTTATCACAACATTCTAGAGAAAATGATAATCTTCGCATTTTTGTCAATCAGGCGTTCTTACAGTATAAGACATATAATATGTCACATATTTCATTATCAATTTTTGTCTTTTTTACTGTTGAAAATTGAAATTGTTGCTAAAATCCAGAATTTTCGTTTTTTTAAATGTGTTTGCCTAAAAACTACAGTGCGCCATCTTGGCCTCTTTTTATCCCGCGCTGAACCCTTTACCAAGCGGTTCACTCTCCTGTGAAAATTGATGTTCTAGAAAATTTCGGTATAAAAAGTGTCCACTGTGGTCACCAATGGTCCGCCTTCCTCACTTTTGATGGTAAAATGTTCGTATGTGGTCAAGACAGATATCATGGTGCTGGCGGGACCGGATCGACTCCGATCCCAAAACGGGTCATGGCCATTTCCGATCCGATCGTGCAAATCTCTCTTGGAGCAGAATATACATTGGTGCTCGATTGTCACGGAGACGTTTGGGGATGGGGCACTAACTCTGATGGGCAGGTTGGATCTGGGAATTTTAGCCAGATTGTCGACCCACAGATTATACTAAAGGGCAAGGAGAGGTTTACTATTTTACATTTGATTTTACACGATACAAAAACCCTATGGAATTTATCAAATTCAGACTAAACAATTATTTGTTAAAAAAGATCTGAAAATTATTCTAGAAACTTTGGTCCATAGCTAGGGTTTGGACCGTGAAAATTTGAACTATTGGTCGAATTAATTTAATCAAAAAAAATTTGGGAAATTTTGCGGGGAATTTCAAGTTCTAAAGTTCAAAAACCGGATTTCAATTTTTCCTTATTCATCTTCCAATTTAATTTAATTTTATCGGAAAATTTAGGACTAGTATTGAATAAAATACTTTTTTTCCCTCTAGAATATTTTTCGGTTTCAAAGTCAAAATTGGTCATTTTTTGTAAGATTCATATTCCTTTACAGGGAATGTAGATATTTTCCGTGATCGATATGCCATAAATTTTCAAATTACATTTCGAACAAATTTTCTACGAGTGGTTTTTTTTATAACTTTGATATCAATCGTTCGAAATAATTGATCCAAAAATATAAATGAAGGCCGAAAACTTCTATTATTAAATCTACTTGGTGGCTGATCGGTACTGCATATAACTATCGGTTTTTCTTTGGCCCCTGGTTTTTCCAGTCCGAACCTTATCAATGGGCTATGGTCACGAACAATTCCGTGGTCCATTTTGAGAAATTTTGCCTCGAAATATTCCTTCGATCAAGACAAAATTTTTAGCATGTACTAAATAACCGCCAAAACATTAAAAAAAGGTAAAATTTTCTTCCAAATTTTTTTTTCAAGTTTTTGGACTTGATGAGATATTTGCATATTAAGTGTCAAATTTTATAGCGCTTATATATCTCATATTCACACTTTTGTTAATATCCCGGCTCTGATTAGGAAACGTAGTGTGTTTTTAAGTAGTAGGGGGCCGGGATATTAACAAGAGTGTGAATAGTGGATATGTGAAAAAATTGATAGGGTATTCAAACCGGAAAATAATCGGTTTTCAAAATTTATTTTTACGGTTTATTGTAAATTTCCGCCTAGATAGCCAAAATTGTTTAACTGACGGAGTTACTTTATTTTGGGGTTAATTTTCACGGAATTCCTAGCTACGGTAAAATTTAATTTTTCTAATAAATTTGTTCAGGCTTTTTTTTAAATCCTAGAAAATAGTACACCTCGGCCTAGAATATCAAGCAAATTCGCGCCGGGAAAAATCACTCCGCAGCTTGGACATGTCCTTCAAGAGCGGATTTCGGTGGGGGACCGGTTATCGGAACACCGGAAGCCATACCGGTTAAATATGGATCTTTGCAAAATGAAATTATTGATGATTGTAGACTCAGATTGCGACATTTGCATAAATTCAATGAAACGTTGTTTTGCTGCTGGAAACTACTCAATATTACTAACAAAGCTGTAAGTGAATTAACAAGTTGTTTTCGAAGTTTTTTTTTATATTCAAAGTCAGGTACGCAACACGGCAAAAAAATGTTATTTTTGATAAATATGGCCAAAAAAAATATACAGGGGAGGCCCAATATATCGCCGAAAAAATCACGCAATTTCACGATTTTTGGCTAAAATACTTTCGGTGCCGATATCGCTGAAAGTGCCAATATCGCCGAATTGCGTCGACGTTTTAGGTTTTTCTTTACAATTTTTTTGAGTGCGTCATTAATGACGTCATTTTTCGAATTTCCCAAATGAACTCTTTTTAAATTATTGTTTGATTGCGTTCGGTGAAGTACTGAATTCTGTGCATTTTGGTGATTTTCTGCATTTGAACCTGAGACATAATCGGAGACATAACCTGAGACATAAAATTTTTGCCACCCCTGTACATGGTTTTAGGGAACACTTGACAGAAGCCAAGCTGTGGGGTCAAAAATCATATATATCTACTAAGTGTATGGAACTGGCTTATATCCCTTTAACACCTTTCGCTGGATCTGAGAGATGTGGGCTGAAAAGCGGCCTCATGAGTGGCTAGGAGGGGTCTGAGGAGTGTCAGGATTGGCTCCCTAGCCGCTTTTCAGCCTACATCTCTCAGATCCAGCAAAAGGTTTTAAAGGGATATGAGACATTTTCGCTCCCTATTCTTGCGTTGGTTTAAGAAAAAGTTAGGGGGAAAGGAGAAGGGACAACAAAACCTAGAGACCCCCTTGAAGGGGGCCCCTTCCTAGGTGTACCTTGTAAAATATTTATTTTCCGATATTTTTTTTTAACTTTTTGAGCAGTTGTTTTAACTTAAAACTTTTAAGTAAAAATAAAATCGCCGCGAAAATTTTAAAAATCAAATGAGCAAGGTTTCGAAAAAAAATTATCTACACATCTAAAAAATTGTAAACGTGAGTTTTTGGTTTTAAGAAATTTTTGAGGCCTTTTTTGTTAAGGGGGTACTCGTCGCAATTTATATCTAGAAAATAGACATTTTAGTTACATTTTATGTACATTATTAGTATTGTAATTCTCGAATGAAACGAATTTTCAAGACATATTTATTTATTAGCTACGTATCGTTCACATCATTTATTTATATACACAGACTGCTGAAGTTGGATTTTCGTTTCATCAAATCCGGGTACCATTGTGCACTATAATTCAGATTTTAAAGAGTTTTTTTTATACAAGCACGACGATAAAAATTTCTTTTGAACAGATCAATGGTAAAAACTCATAAAAATGGTTAATCTCGAAAAACTGGTTATTATACTGCATCAGTTAGCAGCATTGAGTTATTAAACATGTGTATGTATATATATCCCTTTAACACCTTTTGCTAAATCTGAGAATGTGGCTAAAAGCGGCCTCATGAGTGGCTAGGAGGGGTCTTAGGAGTGTTAGATTGGCTCCCTCAACCCACATCTCTCAGATTAAGCAAAAGGTGGTTAAGGATAATCAAGATAATACTTTGTGCGTTGATTTCAACTTGTTGTCAAGATAATTTATTTTATCCATCCAAATAAGTGAGTGACGAAGCTAAATTGTGGGTGCAAATTCAGAACAACGTACAGGTATTATCTTCGATATATTTCACGCGCAAAGTCAGTGAGATTTCACTCAAATTTATGAAAGCTTTCAAATTTCTGAATACTGACAATGTCTCAGTCTGACATAATATAAAAAACAATAATAAATTAAAGTCATAAATAATTTTTGAGAGTTTATGATATATAATTTCTCCAGTCTTCGAGACAAAAATATATCTTTCAAAAACGATTCTCACAATAATTTTTGTCTGGGAATTAACTAAACAAGAGGCATTTTTGAGAGTCAGTAGATTACATACAGCTGAGATGAGGCATTACGCAAACTAAAAATAAACGGCTTTCACCTCAAAGTTATAATACGGACTTATAAATTACAAACATTTTGATATAAACAAAAACATTTTGTGATAATTATTATATATAAAGGAACAATTTTAGTAATTTTTTGGACTACAATTATTATTTTTCAATACGTGTTAGATCCTCCTCCGGCACGTGATCGGCGCGCCCGTCGCTGATTGGCCTTCAATCCATGTCCCATTATGGACATGTAACTACGGAACCCCTTATCTGAGCTGTATAAAGTTATTCTTCTAGAAATGCGTTGGAGTTGATTAATCTTTAATTACAAAAATGCCGGAAGCGGGCTTCTTAATTTTTCTAAATAATTTGATTGCTCGAAGATCTTGTTAGAAATGACAATTCAAACCGCAAGAAAAAACGGCTTTTATGAGCAACTTAATACTGTGATTGATTCCGCGTATAAAATTCGTTAATGGGGTGGGCGTCGTAATCTGGTACCTTTCAATTCCGCCTCATAATAATTCTAGGGCAGTTGTGAAAAATATGAGGATACTTGATTCCATATCTTGTTCTCAAAATTTTCTAGAACACCCAAGCTTTTTTTCTTCTATTAGGTAATACACTATGTACTTCTATTAGGCCTATCAGACATACAGCGCTTCTATCAGACATACAATGCGTCTGAAAATTCACAAAGAGTACGGGATGAATCGGATCAGCCCAACCGTTCCCACCCGCCGAAAATTCAAAAGAAAAGTAAAAAAAACTCCTAAATGCCCGGAGAAAAGAAAAAATTCAAAGACAATAAAAATTTTCTGATGATTCTTCAGATGAAGAATATTTTTTTTCTCCTTTCATCTTTTTTTTTCTCCTTTCATCTTTTTTTTCTTATCCTTTCTTATCTTTAAAGTTTTATCCAAATAAAAAGGGCAGGGGCCCAAAACTCCAACCAAACTCCAGCAAAAAAAAGTATCGCGGGCGCCCAGAGGGCGCGCGCGATACATGAACCTGTCAATATGAAAACTTCTAGACCGATTTAATATTTCGTTTATTTGTAATAGTCATTTCCCGTTATATTTGGCGGACATTTTTTAACAAAATTAAGGAAAATAAATTAAACTTTTTTCTGACAAACATTTTAGTGTGAATAAGATACCAAAAACTGATTTTTTACAGAAAATAAATTTTGAAGTGATGTTTTGCTCGGAATTTAAAGTAAAATATGAAAATATTACCACGGGATATCAATATCTCACTAAAAAAAGTAGTAAGCCATCAAAAAAACACTAAGTGAAAATAATTGGTTCTCAAAAAGCTTAATTATGACCAAAAATGATCATTTTCGGGGTTTCGTTTTCGAATAGAAAAAAATAAAATGCTTTATTTAACTTCTAAATTATATATATCGGGCCTTGGTGTATTCGCAGTCAAAAAATTGAAAATCCAGTCCAAATCTTCTTTTTTTTTCTCTGGTCGTCTCTTCAATCGAAAATAATCCTCGAAAAAAAAAATTCTGCTATATTTAAAAAAAGTTTTTTTCAAATACGTAAAATTATATTTCTGATCGGTAAATTGAAGCTGAGAGTTCACTGATCAGAAAATCTGCTTACAGCTGATCGAAATTTTGAACCAATCAGCGTCAAATTCGATAATTAGGTTTAACATTTTTGCTTTAAAATAATTGAAATTTCTAGAATTCGATTAAGACATTTCCGATAATTTTAAATGGTGGAATACCGGGTTTATACCGGTTAAACCAAAAAAATTCGAATTTTGAAAATTTTAGAATTTGTTCTAGATTTTTTTTGACAAAAATAATTACCACCATAAGATTCCTTGGGTCAACTTTAGTCATTATCGATATTAATGTATCATAAATTAATTCTTGAAAGGCCTCAAAAAAATACGACGCCCACCCCCTTAAATCCACAAATTTGTCAATTTCACAAAATCTTGAAAATTCCGAAAAATATGTTCTCTCTACTGCGGCAGCTGAAGGTGGCTAGAAGCAATAATTTATAGTAAAATATGCATCATCATGAATAACTTTGATTTATTTCGAAAATGTCCATTATTAATTAATGTTTTATGGATTCGGAAATTTCCAACAAATTCAATAGCAACTTTCATTGACTTATTAAATTTTATCAAATATGTTCCTAAATTAATAATTTGTGACATTTTCCATAAGTTTACGCGTCTTTTATTCGGTTATTAATAATAGATCAATGAATTTGAGCTGGTTGTGTGATAGTTTAGACCAATCAGCGCGCTGCATTTTACACTTTCAAGACACAAAACCTGCTTACTAGACCAGTCATAAACATATAAATTTATTTCAAAAAAATATTTTGCGAGGTTCGCTGCTAGAGCTTATTAATAGTCTATAACTTATAGATTATAAAGGTTAAGCGTGCACAAGGTTTATCTAAGCGGACAAAATCAGATTTCGACCTTGTCCGCTTGAAGAGAATCCACAGTATTTAGTTGTTAAATTATGACTTACCATTTGGGCTATACGTCGTTTGATTCACATAAAAAACCATCTTATTTCGACTATGAATTAACCATATAACGCCGCTCAAAATGAAAATCCCACCAATTGTTATCAGTACAATCCCGCGAATAAACCCATAGTTTCCATTTTTATTTTCAACTATTAAAAATACGTTTTCAAAATGTAGAATTGACAAAATTCCAACTGTTAAGATCACACATGAAATAGCAAGAAAACATATAGGAGGTCGGAGAAAAGGATCTATAAAATATTCTGGACGCCGTCTGAAATAGTTAAATTATATGTAGGCTCGGTGCAGCTAGGTCACGTGTCTAAGCGCACTCATATTAATTCTTGAGGTTACCAGTGGTAACTTACCACATTCCCAAATTTTATTTTTATCCAATACATTTTTCGCCGAAACATTTTTGGACTATCGGGCACTAAAGAGACGAACTGTTAGACGATAGCGACCGGATCATTGGGTCCCCCGTAAATATTTCCCAAACAATCACTTGAAAAATAAATTTAAAAACAAAAGCATTATGTGCCCCGTGTCTGCAAAACTTAGAGATAAGTCTTCATAAACTCAGCTGGTGGATGTATTTAAAAACATGATATATAACTCAGCTGATTTTTAAAGGAGACTTTGACCAGTTCAGGGCTATGTTGTTGAGTGATATCTTAGTTCAATTTATTTTCTACTTTAAAATGAAATTATATCCCTTATTCACACTTTTGTAAATATCCCGGCCGCTGAATTAGGAATACGAAAAGTGTGTTTTTAAGTAGTAGGGCCGGATTGTTACAAAAATGTGTGAATAGGGGATATTGAAATGGGTTATCACTAATGTACACTAAGTACACTAAACTAATCATTTATCGGAAACCCCCTGTAACTGAAACCTTGACATGTCAAGAACCAAACCATTTAATGGACCCATAACCATTTATGGAAACGATTTTTGAAAAACAAGGAATTATCATTTATGGAAACCATTTTTGAAAAACAAGGCAATTTTGAGTAAAATAAACCTGTTTTTGTGTTTAATTGCTCAAAACTCTTCTAAAAAGTTTGTTGATTTCGACTGCCTATTATGACCTGAACATGTAATTTAGAAAAAACTCAGAAATTTTCGATTTTTTCGGCTAGAAACAAAATTCTTGACCAAGAATACCATGTAATGAACCCATACCCGTAAGATGGAAACCCATACAGTCAATCTGACATGTATAACCTTAACGGACCTATAACATTTATGGAAAACTTTTTTTCGCGACAAGTCTGGGTTTTCCATAAAAAATAAGTTAGTGATCAACACACGTATATCGTGTGAATGTACCATCAAATGAACTCTGGTCTCACTGAAGAAAAAATTTGCTTACGTCAGCGTTAAATTTGAATCCTTATGATATCATTTAAACGTGTGGAAAATTTCAACAAACTAAAACGAAATTTCTCAAAAACTATACGGTACTTTTTTTTAATTTGGATATAACTTCGTAGATCACAGACTGTCTTCTCAATTTCCTAGTGTAAACTTTTTTTAAATCATTGCTCCTATTAAGAAAATGTCATTTGGTTCAAACCAGAAGCTCAATTTTTGGATTTCTAGAAATTTATTTTCAATCCGATTGACGAGAAGTAACCTCCAAATTGAAGCTCCTGCAAAACTGAAGTAAACAGGTGCTACTCACATTTACTTATTTTTAGAATTTTGCATTAAAATTGAGGTTTATGTATTTTTTCTCAAAAAAATACTACGAAAAAATCAGAAAAAACTAGAAAATTTTGAAAAAAATCTCGAAGTTTTTTTTTATGATAAAAGCAGAAATGCATTTTGTGGCCTACCTGAGGCTATTTGGTGCAGTTATTATGTCCCTGACCTGAATTAAAAAACCGTTGAGTACCCCCTTAAATTCAAGGAAAAATAAAATTTTTGACCATTTTTCTCAGCCAAAAGTCTTAAAATGTTGTCTGCTTTCGTTTAATACCCATTTAGAGTCATTTGAAATTTTTGGATTTTGAAAAAAATCTCGAAAATTTGTAGAAAAGTTTCAAAAATAATTTTTTCCGATTCTCTGCAAAAAATAATGACGAATGACTACCTCGGATTATTTTTACTCCCCTGGCCTCTATTTTTGTCACAACGCGTAACACCCTATTTTGCTGGTTATTTTTTACTTAAAATTTAATATTTTGTCTACATTTTATAGAAGTCTAATTAAAAGTTCGAATAATATAATGATGGAAATTTTTCTCTTGCTGTACCTTGTCTGTATTTCATAATGTCTACTAAAATCATATTTTTTATGCATCATTAACAAAAATTCATTAAACAAAAATTTTCTCTAATAATTGGTGGTAATCATAACTCTTTACGGTTATATCAATGAGAGAAAATGGTCACTACGATTTTATGATCCTAGATATCTAGGTGATTTAGTCGTATAAATTATTACGGTATAATAAACATAAAATATCACCCAGGACTGATATACGGCTGAATGAGTGTTTTATAGGTAACCAGTGTAGTTATTAAGACGTCTGTTTTTGCAATAAAAAACTGAACGTGAATAGATTTTTTTTTAAATTTTTCATGAAAAATAATTGAACGTCAAGCTTAATTGTACTTTCTGTAAACCGCAGTGAAATTTGGTTTGATATTTGTTAACGGAATAATATTTGTATCTTAAGGGGGTTGTCCATGCTGGAAAGGTTTTTTCGAAGGCTCATAACTTTTTATTCCTTCATAACAATCTTAATAGTATTTCGTAATCTCTGGAACACATTTTACTTCTGACTTTTTTCATAGCATGTTCGACCAACTGGTAAGTTGAGTTAACCGCGAGCAAATTTTTTTTTAGTAAGTCCTATTTATTTTTCGACTTATTTCAAAACAACGTCATTTTTGGAATGTAACAAGCCCAATGGGTGGTGAGCAAGATGTTGCAAGCATTTTTTGAAGTTCGCTGTAAATCGACAAAAAAGTCGGCGAAATCGAAAATTTTGAATATGAAAGTGATAATTAGACAATTTAAATGCCACCAAAAGATTCNNCGGTGGGGCCGGCTTACGGAGACACGGAAGCCATACCTGTTAAATATGGATCTTGCTGAAAATTATTGATGATCTGTAGACTCAGGAATTGCGACATTTGCATAAAATTCAATCGAAAAGTTGTTTTGCTGCTGGAAAATACTCTAGATATTACAACAAAGCTGTAAGTTGAGAATTAAACAAGTTGTTTTGAAAGTTTTTTTTTATATTCAAGCAGTCAGGGTACGCAACACGGCAAAAAAATGATTATGTTTTGATAAATATGGCCAAAAAAATATACAAGGGGAGGCCAATATTCGCCGAAAAAAATCACGCAATCACGATTCTTGGCTAAAATCTTATTCGGTGACCGATAATCGCTGAAGTACCAAATATCGGCCTAAAATTGCGTCGGACGTTTTAGGTTTTCTTTACAAATTTTTTGAGTGCGTCATTATGACGTCATATTTTTTACGAATTCCCAAATGAACTTTTTTAAATTGTTGTTTGATTTGCGTTCGTGAAGTACTGAATCTGTGCATTTTTGGTGATTTCTGCATTTGAACCTGAGACATAAATCGGAGACAACACCTGAGAACAGAAAATTTTTGCCAAACCCTGTAATGGTTTTAGGAAACACTTGACAGAAGCCAAGCTGTGGGGTCAAAAATCATTATATCTACTAAGGTGTATGGGGAAACTGGCTTATATGAATATAAGTTTAATCCTTAACCACCTTTCGCTGGATCTGAGAGATTGGGCTGAAAGCGGCCCTCAATGAAGTGGCTAGGAGGGCGTCTGAGGAGTCAGGATGGCCTCCCTAGCCGCGTTTTCAGCCTACAATCTCCAGGATCCAGCAAAAAGGTTTTAAAAGGGATACTGAGACATTGTTCGCTCTCCTAATCTGCGTTGTTAAGCAAAAAGTAGGGGGAAAGGAGAAGCGGACACAACAAAACCTAGAGACCGCCCTTGAAGGGGCCGCTTCCTAGGTGTACCTGTAAAATAGTTTATTTTGTAAACCATAAGTTTTTTTTTAAACTTTTTGAGCAGTTTGTTTGTAAACTTAAAACTTAAGATAAAAATAAAATTCGCCGAGCGAAAATTTTAAAATATCAAATGGAGGCAAGGCTTTCGAAAAAGAATTAATCTAACACATCCTAAGAAATTGTAAACGTGAGTTTTGTGAGTTTTTAAGAATTTTTTGAAGGCTTGATTTGTTGTTAACGGCGGTACTCGTCGCAATTTATATCTAGAATAGACATTTGTTAGATTTCTAGTACATTATAGTATTGTAATCTCGAATGAAACGAATGTTTCAAAGACATATAATATAGTATTAGCTTAACGTTCGTGTCATCATCAATTTATTTATATACACAGACTGCTGAAGTTGGATTTTTCGTTTCATCAAATCCGGTACCATTGCACTAATAATTCAGAATTTTTAAAGAGTTTTTTTATACAAGCACGAGATAAAAATTTCTTTGAACAGATCAAGGTAAAAAACTCATAAAAATGGTTAATCTTCGAAAAACTGTTATTAATACTGCATCAGTTAGCAGCCATGAAGTTATTACATGTGTCATGTATATATAACCCTTTAACACCTTTTGCTAAACTCTGAAGATGTGGGCTAAAAGCGGCCTCAGAGTGCCTAGGAGGTCTTAGGAGTGTAGGTGGTCCCATCAACCACACATCTTCAGATTAAGCAAAAGGTGAGAAGGATGAATCAAGATAATACGTTTGCGTGAGTCAACGTTGTTGTCAAAGATAAGTTAATTGTTATCCCATCCAAATAATGAGCTGACGAAGCAAAGTGGGTCATAATTCAGAACAACGTAACGGTATTACTCGATATAAGTGTTCAACGGCCGCAAAGTCAGTTGAGCGATTCACTCAAATTTATGAAAGCTTTCAAATTTTCGAATACTGACAATGTCTCAGTCTGACATAATATAAAACAATATAAATAAAGTCATAAAATAATTTTTGAGAGTTATGATATATAATCTTCTCCAGTCTTCGAGACAGAAATATATCTTTCAAAACGATTCTCACAATATTTTTTGTGTCTGGGGATTAACTAAACAAGACGGCATTTTGAGAGTCAGTAGATTACATACAGCTGAGATGAGCATTACGAGCAAACTAAAAAAATAAAACGGCTTTCACCTCAAGTTATAATACGAACCTTAAAAAATTTACCCATTTTGGATATAAACAAAAACAGAATTTTGTGATATATTATTTTTATTAAAGGAACAATTTAGTAATGTTTTTGGAACTAAGCGAATTATTTTTTCAAATACGTGTTAGATCCTCCTCCGCACGTGGATCGGCGCGCCCGGTCGCTGATTGGCATTCAATCCATGTCCCATTATGGACATGTACTACGGAACCCCTCCATCGAGCTGTCATAAGAGTTATTCTTCTAGAAATGCCGTTGGAGTTGTATTAATCTTTAATACAAAATGTCCCGGGAAGCGGCTTCTTATTTTTCTAAAATAATGTGATTGCTCCGGAAGAACTTGTTAAAATGACAATTCAAACCGCAAGAAAAACGGCTTCTATGAGCAACTTAATACTGTGATGATTCGCGTATAAAATTTCGTTAATGGGGTGGAGCGTCGTAATCAGGTACCTTCAATTCCGCCTCAATAAATATTAGTACGGGCAGTTGTGAAAAATATGGAGGAGTACTTGGATTCCATATCTTGTTCTTCGAAAATTTACTAGACACCAATCTTTTTTTGCTTTCTATTAGGTATGACACTATGTAACTCTATTCAGGCCTATCAGAACACTACAGCGCTTCCTATCAGACATACAATGCCCGGTGCGAAAAATTCACCAAAGAGTACGGAGATTGAATCGGATCAAAGCCAACCGCTTCCCACCCGCTGAAAATTCCAAAAAGAAAAGTAAAAAACTCCTAAAATGCCCGGAGAAAAGAAAAAATTAAAGACACTAAAAATTTTCCTGTGATGAATTCTGTCAGATGAAGAAATTTTTTTTCTCCTTTCATTTTTTTTTCTCCTTTCTATCTAGTTTTTTTTTCTTATCCTTTCTTATCTTTAAAGTTTTATCCAAAAAAAAAGGTGGCAAAAAAAAAGGGGGGGGCCCCAAAACTACCAACAAACTCGCAGCAAAAAAAAGTATCGCGGGCGCCCAGAGAGGGCGCCGCGATACATGATGAAGCCTGTCAAATGAAAACTTCTAGACCGAATTTAATATTTCGTTTTAGTTTGTAAATAGCTCATTTCCCGTTAATATTTGGGCGGACATTCTTTTAACAAAAATAAGGGAAATAGAATTAAAACTTTTTTCTGAACAAACATTATTAGTGTGAATAGATACAAAAACTGATTTTTAACAGAAAATAAATTTTGAGTGATGTATTTGCCTCGAATTTTAAGTAAAATATGAAAATATTACCAACGGATATCAATATCTACTAAAAAAGTAAGTAAGCCATCAAAAAAACAACTAAGTAAAATAATGGTTCGTCCAAAAACGGCTTAATTATGACCAAAAATGAATCTTGGGGGTTTCGTTTTCGAACATAGAAAAAAAATAAAATGCCTTTATTTTAACTTCTAAATTATATCGATATCGGGCCTAGGTGTATTCGCAGTCTCAAAAAATTGAAAATCCAGTCCAAATCTTCTTTTTTTTTCTAAAGGTCGTCTCTTCAATGCGAAATAACCTGCGAAAAAAAAAAATTCTGCTATATTTAAGAAAAAAGATTTTTTCAAAACGTAAAAATTAGATATTTCTGTATCGGCATAAATTGAAGCTGAGAGTTTAACTGACAGAAAATCTGCTTACAGCTGATCGAAATTTTGAAACCAATCAGCGTCCAAATTCCGAATAATTAGGTTAAAAACATTTTTTCTTTACCAATAATGAAATATCTAGAATTCCGACATTTCGAATAATTTTTAAATGGTTGAATACCGGTTTATGCCGGTTAAAACCAAAAAAAATTCGAATTTGAAACATTAGAATTTGTTTTCTGGACTTGTTTTTCTGACCAAAATAATTCCCACCATAGATTCTTGGGTCAACTTTAGTCGATTATCGATATTAATTATCATAAAGTTAATTTCTTGAATAGGCCTCTAAGAAAAATACAAACGCCCACCCCTAAAACCACCAAATTTGTCAATTTCACAAAATCTTGAAAAGATTCCGAAAAATATGTTCTCTCTACTGGCGGCAGCTGAGTGGCAGAAAGCAATAATTTATAGTAAAGAATATTCATCAATCACTGAATGAACTTGTGATTTATTCGAAAAAATGTCCATATTAATTTTTAATGGATCCGGAAAATTTTCCCAACAAATTCAATAGCAACTGTCATTGACCTTATTAAATTTTAAATCAAATATGTTCCTAAACTTAATAATTTGTCATTTCCATTAAGTTATCGCGTCTTTTATTCGGTTATAATAATAGATTCAACTGAATTTGAGCTGGTTGTGTGATAGTTTAGCACCAATCGCAGCCTGCAATTTTACACTTTCAAAGCACTAAAACACCTGCTACTAGACCAGTCTCATAAACATAATCAAAATTTATTTTCAAAAAAAATATTTTCGGGTGGTTCCTGCTAGAGCTTAAATTAATAGTCTATAACTTATAAGATTACACAAGGTTAAGCGTGCCAAGGTGTTATCTTTAAGCGGACAAAATCAGATATTTGACCTTGTCCGCTTGAAGAGAACCCACATCATTTTAGTGTTAAATTATGAGCTTAACCATTTGGGCACGATACGTCGTTGATTCACAATAAACATCTTATTTCGACTATGAATTAACATATAACGCCCGCTCAAATGAAAATCCCACCAATTGTTATCAGTACAATCCGCGCGAATAAACCCATAGTTTCAGTTTTAAATCTTTCAAACTATTAGAATGACGTTTTTCAAAAAGTAGAATTGACAAAACTCCAACTGTTAATGGATCACAACACATGAAAATAAGCAAAGAAAACATATAGGAAGGTCGGAGAAGATCTGAATAAATTTGGAACGCCGTCGAAATAGTTTAATATTATATGTAGGCCGGTGCACAAGGTCAGTGTCTAAGCGCACTCATAATTAATTCTTGAGGTACCAAGTGTAACTTACCACATCCCAAATTTTAATTTTTATCAATACATTTTTCGCCGAACATTTTTGGACTATCGGGCAACTAAAGGAGACGAACTGTTAGACGAAGCGCACCGGATCATGTGGTTCCCCGAGAATATTTCCCCAAACAATCACTGAAGAAACCTACTCTCTAAAAAACAAAAGCATTAATGTGCCCCGTTCTCTTGCAAAACTTAGAACGATAGAGTTCCTTCATAAACTCAGCTGTGGATGTATTAAAAAACATGATATATAACTCAGCTGATTTTTAGAGGAGACTTTGACCAGTTCCAGGGGCTGATGTTGTTGAAGCTGATATCTTAAGTTCAAATTTTTTTCTACTTTAAATGAAGATGATACTCCCTTATCACGACTTTTGTAATATAGCCCGGCCGCTGAATTAGGAATACGAAAAGTGTGTTTTTAAGTAGTAGGGCCGGATTGTTACAAAAATGTGTGAATAGGGGATATTGAAATGGGTTATCACTTAATGTACACTAAGTACACTAAATAATCATTTATCGGAAACCCCCTGTAACTGGAAACCTTGGACATGTCAATGAAACCCAAACCATTGTAATGGAAACCCATAACCATTTATGGAAACGATTTTTGAAAAAACAAGGAATTATCATTTAATGGAAACCAATTTTTGAAAAAACAAGGCAATTTTGAGTAAAATAAACCTGTTTTTGTGTTTAATTGCTCAATAACTCTTCTAAAAAGTTTGTTTGATTTCGACTGCCTATAATGAGCACTGACATGTAATTTAGAAAAAAATCAGAAATTTTCGAATTTTTTCGGCTAGAAACAAAATTTTGACCAAGAATTACCAATGTAATGGAAACCCATACCCTGTAAAATGATGGAAACCCATTAGTAATCTGGGCCTGTTACCCTTTAACTGGAAACCTATAACATTTATGGAAACATTTTTTTCGGCGACAATGGGGTTTCTCCATAAAAATAGTTATGTCAACCACACGTTAATCGTGTTGAAGTAACCATCAAATGAAAACTCATGGTCTACTGAAGAAAAAATTTGCTTACGTCAGGTTCGAAAATTTGAATGCCCTTGATACTTCTAGAAATCAAGTCAACGTGAAAATTTCACAAACTATAAACGAAATTTCTCAAAAACTATCGGTACTTTTTTTTTAATTTGGATATAACTTCGTAGATCACAGACTGTCTTCTCAATTTCCTAGTGTAAACTTTTTTTAAATCATTGCTCCTATTAAGAAAATGTCATTTGGTTCAAACCAGAAGCTCAATTTTTGGATTTCTAGAAATTTATTTTCAATCCGATTGACGAGAAGTAACCTCCAAATTGAAGCTCCCTGCAAAACTGAAGTAAACAGGTGCTACTTCACATTTACTTATTTAGAATTTGCATTAAAATCTGAGGTTTATGTATTTTTCAAAAAATACTACGAAAAAATCAGAATAAAACTAGAAGAAATTTGAAAAAAATTCAGAAGTTTTTTTTGTAATGATAAAAGCAGAAAGTAATCATTGTTGTGGCCTAGCCTGAGCTATTTTGGTGCAGTTATGATGTCCTCTGACCTGATAAAAACCGTGAGTGACCGCCCTTAATTTCAAGAAAATAAAATTTTTTGACCAATTTTGTTCAGCCAAATGTCTTAAAATGTTGTCCTGCTTTCGTTTAATAACCCATATTAGCAGTCATTTGAAATTTTGGATTTTGAAAAAAAAATCTCGAAAATTTGTAAAAAGTTTTTCAAAAATAATTTTTTTCCGATTCTCTGCAAAAAATAATGACGAATGACTACCCGATTATTTTTACGTCCCTGGCCTCATATTTTTGTCACAAAGCGCGTAACCAGCCTATTTGCTGGTTATTTTTTACGTTAAAATTTAATATTTTGTCTTTAATTTTAAAAGAAGTCTGAATTACAAAGTTCCGAATAATATATATGATGGAAAATTTTTTCTTGCTGTACCTTGTCTGTATTGTCATAATGTCTACTAAAATCATATTTTGTTATGCATCATTAACAAAATCATTAAACAATAAATTTCCTCTAATATGTGCATAGACTCTTTAACGGCTTAATATCAATGAGAGAAAATGGGTACTAGACGATTTCTATGATCCTAGATATCTAGGTGATTTACGTCGTATAGAATTATTACGTATTATAAAACTAAAATATCTACCAGGACTGATATAACGGCTGAATGAGTGTTTTTTTTAATAGTTTTTCCAGTGTAGTTATTTAAGCGTCTGTTTTTGCAATAAAAAAAACTGAACGTGAATAATTTTTTAAATGTTTTTCAAAATGAAAAAATAATTGAACGTCAAGCTAATTGTACTTTCTGTAAACCGCAGTGAAATTTGGTTTTGAATATGTTGTTAAACGGAATAGATATTTGTATCTTAAGGGGGTTTGTCCATCGCTGGAAAAGGTTTTTCGAAGGCTATAACTTTTATCCTTCAATAAACAATCTTATAAAAAAATCTCAGGAATAGTATTTCGTAATCTCTGGAACACATTTTACTTCTGCATTTTTTCATAGCATGTTCGACCAACTGGTAGTTGAGTTACCGCAGAGCAAATTTTTTAGTAATCCTCATTTATTGTTTCGACTTATTTCAAAACAACGTCATTTTTGGAAATGAACAAGCAACAATGGGTGGGTGACAAGATGTTTGCATAGCATTTTTGAAAAAAATTTTCACCCCGCCTTTTTGTAAAACGACAAAAAAAGCGCGCGAAATCGAAATTGAATATGAAATGATAATTAGACCAATTAAATGCCACCGAAAAGATTCCTTGACGGTTTGCTGGAAACGATATTAGCAATTATGTCGATTTGAACAGAAACGGTGCAGAGATCAGAAAATAATTTTTGATGAAAAAGTTTATTTTTCTTTTACTAGAATCCGCTGTGTTCAAAATTCAGACCATAGTGCTAATATCGTTTTCAGCAAACGTTACCCAATAATCTTGTTGGTGGCATTTAAATGTCTAATTCTCACTCTCATATTCAAAATTTTCAATTTCGCGCACTTTTGTGTCGATTTTACAGCCAAATTCGAAAAAATGCTGCAACATCTTGCTCACCACCCCTTGGCTTGTTACATTCCCGAAAATGACGTTGTTTTGACATTAGGCGAAAAGAAATAGACTTCAAGAAAAAATTTTGCTCCGCGTACTATATTAACGGTTGGTTAATATGGCTATAGAAAAAGTCAGAAAAGTAAAACTGTGTTCAGAGATTACCGAACTTTTATTCCTGAAGTTTTATTAGATGCCATGAAGGAATATAAAAGTTATGAATACCTTCGAAAAAGCCTTTCCAGCATGGACAACCCCCTTAAATTGGTAATCTTAATTGGGAATCTGATGTTTTTGGAATAATGCATTATAAAATAAAAAAAAGATATTACATTCAATTTAATTTACATGTATGGAAAAATATTTTAAATTCGAAATTTTAAAAATAATTACCTTTTTGATGCATTTTCTAAGATTTTAGATGGAATCAAGGAACTTAGTGAAGATTTTTGAAAACAATAATTATTTTATCTTATATACACGTACATATATGTATATGCATTTAATATTAATCATATTGTTTTTTCAAAATTGCATAATAAACGCAAATTTTTGTCAGTTTCGTCTGAATAAAAAACACGGCTTAAATTTGCCGTCGGGCGCAACTGGATGTGGATTTGCAAAGTCACTGATTTTACCCGCATTAAAGAATCGTGTTTATGCGGCTTTAAAAGTAAAAATAAATCGGTATGAACCCCAAATCTAATTGTGGCTTAGTTATTTGATCGAAAAAAAGTTATTTTTATACTTAAGGGGGTAGGTTTCGTAAATTTTTATAGCCTTTATAAAATTAATTTATGATATATTAATATCGGTTACGACTAAAGTTAACTCAACGAATCTCATGGTGGCAATTATTTTTTTCAAAAAAATCTAGAATTTCGAAAATTCGAAATTATTTTTAAGCAGAAATGTTAAACCTAATTATAGAATTTTACGCTGATTGGTTCGAAATTTCAATTAGCCGTAAGCAAATTTTTTGATCAGTGAACTCTCAGCTTCAATTTGGTGGTACTTTTGTTTCGATCCGACGACCTTTTTTTTTACTTTTCATTTCCGGTTTATTTATAGTCAAGTTTCTAGAATTATAGGATGAAATTCAAAAATCCGAGCCAAACATATTTACGACATTATATTTATCTACCTTAGTCGAAAAAACGGTCTTATTCTGAACATCCGTCTAGGAGAAGTATCAGTTTGAAGACAAAAAATTGTAAAAATCGGCGTTCAAGAGTGATTCTAGAAAATGCAGGAGCTAAATTCAAAAAAATTGGCCAAACATATTCGTAACCTTACTCATCTCGTACTCTGGGTAAATTTTCAGAGTATAACTTTCAAGTAGGAGTATAACTTTGAAAAAACGCTTGGGTGTTCTAGAATTGACTCAGCACCTGGTGGTGTGATGTAGCAATTTTGAGTTTGTGATGTGTAATCGTTAGACGAAGGATGGATCTACAAACGAGTATTCTCAGATTTTTCACAACTNCTAGAATTATTCTGAGGCGTGATTGAAAGGTACCAAATTACGACACCTACCCCCTTAAAAATTAAACAAATATTATTATTAAAACTTATTGTAACCAAAAGCCACGCAAATTCTGAAAACTTCTAAAGGCATAATGACAATTTTTAACAAGAATACGATTTTTAAGCACAAAATCATTAGGTTAAAAAAATGTAGTTAACCTCCTCACACCCAAAAACGAGAACTTCGCCTCACACCCAAAAGCCTCTCTAAAGGCACTACTTTGAGCGCTTATCACGGGAAAAGATATCAATTTATTTAATTTTCACTGATTGAGATCAAGGATAGAATTAAAGTGAAAACGAACCAATAAATTTTAAATTTCGAAGTCTGTGAACTCGATAACTACGAGAGAAAAGAGAGGTTCCCTCACCTTGTTATTTATTGAAAATCATACATTTTTACAATGACATATAAGTTACAAATTTACAAGTGAAACTCTAGCTATTATAGCTGGTCTCAGATTTGAAATATGATATCTCGATCGCTTACAAAACAATTATTCAATCGCCGCGCGCCAAAATTATGCAGCAAAATGTGAAAATATTGCTAATCAGCTATACTCAAAAATCAGTACCATCTAATGTTCTACATTGATCGATTTGTCTTTTTCGCTTTATTGGATTGAATTGCCGTTCAATTCTTTCGGAAAATAATTTTTTGAAAAATATTTTTTTTCATTATTTTGATTTCATAAAAATCACTTGTGAAAAAAATTATTCTTCGTATAGAAACTGCAGAAAAAATAAACTTATATCAAAAGAATCCTCAAATACTTTCCTAAAAACTGGCTTCCTCATAATTTCGATATCATGTATCGTTCCACACAATAATTTTTTAAGAAATTTTGGCAAAAATCCTTAAAAAAAGTAGGAAAAAATATCTTTCAACGGCTAATTGTAAGAAATTTTCGAGAATATTTTTGAAAATGAAATTGCAAACTCTATGACGCATTTGATTGTACTATGTGACGATGTTATTTCTGCGCCGTTTTGAACCCGAAATGTTTGCCTTCAGAATATGAAGTTCAGATAGTCAAAGGGTGTGAGGGGTTAAACAAAACATTATAAAATTTAGAATTCTTGTCAAATTGTTGTTGTGCTCAAAACCTACTGCGCAACTTTTAATATACGAAAAGTTGAAATTTCAGATTTTCGACGAATTACTATTAACCCATTTTAACTTACCTCGTCATACTTTCTACAACTTGTACAACTTTTTTTATAATTATAAAGTGTAAGAGAAAATTGCCCTCGCCATAATTTCACAGTAAATTTCTGTAAAAACTATAGTATAATTTGGTTTGTCGCATTCTTTCCGACAGATCACATTCTTTTCGGGTAAATAGTAATTCGTCAAAAAATCGGAAATTTTGATTTTTTAAATATAAAGAAAACTTTTACTTAAAATGAAGATAAGTAAAGTTACGGCCAAAAAAGTCACTTTTTATCGAAAAAGTGCCATTTAGGCAAAAATTTCTAGGCTGAAGTTCAGCCGCTGAACAAGTAAAAACCTTAGTTTTGTATTTTTTCATATTAAAATTTGGCACAAAAAACAATGAGCCATAAAAATTTGCAGACAAAAATAGTCTTTATATTAAAAAAAAATCAAAATTTCCAATTTTTCGACGAATTTCTATCTACCCATAATTTTCATACATAATTAAAAATAACACTTTCGCTATATTTACACTCTCTTGGAAGTTGTAGAGTTTTGATGGGATTATCTGTAATAAAATTAATCTTATTTCAAATTGAAAAACCATTTTTTCAACTATAACTTATGAGGTGTTTTACGAATCAAATTTAACATATTGAACTTGAAATAATGGCCGGGTTCCGCAAAAAAAACTACTATAGGTTAACTATAGGCTAAACTAGTATGTTTGAAAATAAAAAAAATATTCAAAAATCTAGGCCTTCTGTGATTTGTACCTGCAGATGATGAAGCACGAGATTCAGGCTTTTTGGCATTTTTTATCATGTTGTACATTTTCTCTAAGTTTTTCTTCAGAAAATTCGTCGAGATACTTTGTAAAATTTTAAATTTATGCGCAGAAAAACTTTTTTCCTCAGCTGCAATAAACATCGTAAGGGTGTCTGCTACCTCTCACACCTTTGAATGCTGACATAAAACTTAATAAGAAATCCAACTTTTTAGTTTGCCTAATAAAGCTGATAATTAAGTGGGAAATCTTAGATTAATTAAAACCCAGACTGCAGAAAAAGTGGGTTAAAGCTAGATTAAACATAAAATGAAAGGTTTAAATTAAATTATTATGCATGTAGCTGAAATATTAATTTTGTCCTATTTTTAGTGCATTAGTCACGTCTTGCAACTTTCATTTTGGAAAGTTTCACTTTTTTCAGATTTATCCTCAACGATATTTTTGAATAAAAAATGACCCCATTCAACGCAAACCTCTAACTCGCGCTGCGCATACAAGCATAATATCGCTATATTTCAATAGGGAGTGACGCACGGTGTTCAACTTAGACCCGAACTGTGGAATGCCCTATTTTTATTTTATATTTGGCTGAAAATTAAATTACGTCACAAATTCCACAGTGTATGACTCATTTCAAATTTTTTACAAAAAAAATCTTTCAGTGGCCATTTTCTAAGGTAAACATTTTTTTTTTAATTTTTTTTTTATTTTTGTTTTGATGAAAATGCGCAGAAATTTGCAAGGAACACGCCTATAGCAATGGCTAGACGTCAAAATATCTTCAAATAGGTCAAATGTCATGAGGTGACAGAAAAAAGTCTATTTTATCATTTTGGATGAAAAAAAAAATGTTTCAAATTTTTTTATATGCTTAAATTTCACTGCGAGAAATATTCTTTTTACCATTTTCGCTAAAAATTGTTATAAATGGCAAAAAACTCGNAAAAACTCGCTAAACCAATCAGCGTGCGACATTTAAAAAATTTTTATTCAGCCAATCGAAATTTTTTTCAATTCCAGGCTTGCTCCCAAATTGTCAGCCAAATCTAAAATAAAAATAGGGCCTTCCACAGTTCGGGTCTAAGTTGAACACCGTGCGGCGGTTAACGTTTAGCTGATCTTGTTTATAAAATCTTATCTAATTGAAAAAATGGCCAAAACTTGAATTTTCAAAACTGTTGACAAATTGTCTAACTTATTTCATATTAATATAAAAAATTTATTTCGACTAATTAGCCGCCTGGAAATGAAAAATTCGTATTGAGTGAATTTGTCTTTTATTTGATAAAAAATCACAGCCGAAGTTTCAGCTAATTTTAACAGTAAGTTAAGGAGTCTGTTCGGCTTCAGCATAAAGTTGACGGACGTGGCTGAAGCGGAGGTTAGAGATTTTGGTGCGTTTTGGGTTGAATTAAGATATAAATTATCACGAGCATATTAACTGTGAGATGAATTTNTTTGTCAAAATGTCTTTTTTTAAGTTAATTTCGAACGAATAATTTATATCAGCAGGTAGCTCCTTAAACTTTGGTCAATTAACAAACAGGCTATCCTTTACGGCTATGTATTTTTTTGATAGTTTTGACATTTTGAGATTAACCTTGAAATATATCATGTTTTTTTGCCCGTACCACATGAACCAACAACTTGGTTCTCATCGCCACATCCAACCGGCCCCTAGACCCTTTCTTTTATATGCACTTTTGGGCCAACTGAGACACACTCTCCTAAGCCCATCATAAACAACCATACGATTAATAAAAATGGTATATCACTCTTATAAGTAGGAGTGCAACACACCATCCACCAGGAAAATCAGGGAGTCCCTTTTTTCTTAGGCCTCGCAAAGCCTTTTAAGGTATGCAGGTGGTTCGCGTTTTGCATGCAAAATTGTGAGATTTGTTTAACATTTAAAAAATACGATTCGATTGAAAAATTTCAGAATTTTTGGGTAAATTATCATAAAATAATTTTTGTTCTTTACCTTGTTAATTTTTTGATGATACCGAAACAATATTTTTACACGCATTTTTTTTTAATATTTTGAATAAAGATCTTGCATGCAAAAACTTTTCATACAAACTTTTCATTCAATATTCAAAATATTTTTCTTCGATAAAAATAAAAAAATGCGTAAGTTTCGTGTGGGTTTTCGAATCATTTCGGTTTCCGTTGTATTTTAAGGATTTGGTCAGCAAGCATTAACTTTGACCAACTATTTTTTTAAGAAATTCCCCGGGCGATTTACCGTCGCAGAAACTTGTTTGGTTGGTGGAAAACTTCGGCGATGTTTAACCAGTCGGCTCACCGTGTTACCGATGATCAAGGCTATTGGCCGAACTATGGTCATGGGCCGAAATTACGGGCCGCAAATTTCTGTCAAGCGCCTTTCTACAAAAGGTAAAAAGAGGCAGACAATTTTTGAGCAAATTTCTTCTCAAATCGAAGCTCAAGAAGGTGAACAACTTCGACTACCTAGCAGAGCCTGGAAAGTTCGATTAGTCGGTGAGGGAGCAGACGATGCTGGTGGTGTTTTTGATGAGACTTTGACGGAAATGTGTGAGGAATTAGAACGTGGTGCACATGGGTTAAACTTATTTATTCCGACTCCCAATAATAAAGCAGACGTCGGATCGTCAAGAGATCGATACATGTTCAATCCTCAGTCTAGGGGTTAATAATCTGAATCTATTATAAAATGTTTATTTTTTAACGAATATTCCGTGTCCTGAGAGACGAATTATATTTTTTTCTGTTGTTTCGAGACGTAAAAGTTAAAATAAGAGTCTCAAAAAAGTAGGGTATTTTGGAAATGTTATTTGACACCGTTCGTTGGTACCTATTAATGAAATCTGACACTTTCACTCGAAAAATTTTATTTTTGAAATATTATTTACACTTTAATTTTTGAAATAGATGGAATATTTTCGAAAAAAAAGCCTTACTGATAAACGTTTCATAACAAAGATTATTTATTCTCCTGCTTTCTCACACCGCGTCATTACTGTAATGTCAGAAAATATAGTTACCAATCAAATCTCACTATTGTCAACTTATTTTAGGAATCGTGTGATTTGATTGGTCAATATATTTTCTGACATCACAGTCATGACGCGGAGTAAAAAAAGATTATCTTCGATATATTCTTATAAAAATGCTATAATAAGAATTATATTTTAAATTAATAGTTTTAAATGTCATCGTCATTTTAAAAATTTTACTGAAAAAAGGACAATTGATACATATCTTGTTCCGAGGGAGTGAACACAAAAACCGTGATAATGTACTAGACTGGGAAATAACCGTCCCTGATTAGGCGACAGGCGGTCTTCACACTCACTCATCGCTTAAAATTCTTATTCTACTGTAGAATTTCTACACCAGACTGATATCTCCCTCTCCGGATTTTGTGTGAACTCCCTTGGAACAGGATATATCGAATATAATACCTGCACGGCCGGAGTATTTTTTTCTTATTTGAGAGACTTCAATAATAAGATGCGTCATAATTACCCCGAAAGTGAACCCATGAGTAATGTGTGGGTTGTAATTTTGGCAGTCGAGGTAATTATGACTCATTTCCCTTTCTGGCGCGATTCTTCTAAACTAAGAAAAAAGTTACTTGGCCCATGCCCATACTAGCTTTAATATCGTAGAAAAATTTCTTAATTAAATTAATCCCATCCAAAGTGTACAAGTCATTTACAACTCCAACAATTCCGTTTTCTCGGTATAATGTTTGGCGTCGCCGTACGTACCAAAAAGCCTGTTGAAATTCACCTTGCCGCGCCAGTTTGGAGAGCCCTAGCTGGAGAAGAGGCAAGTCTGGCAGACGTCGAAGAGTTAGACACCCATATAATGGCCACTTTAAGGTGTATTGATGAGATTGATACCCATGGAGTTGACGAAGAAAATTTCAATTCGATAATTCCGTTAGAATCATGGGAGGTTCAATCTTGTTCGGGACTTTTTGTTCCAGTGGTTCCTGGTGGTCGAAAAATTGCTTTGACGTATCATAATAGAAAGGAATATGTTCAACACGCTGCAAGGGTCAGGTACGATTTTTTGAATTTTATGATCTTGTTGTTGATATTTAATAGTTGATGGTGATATTTTTTAAATATTAGTTATCATAAAAAAGGAAAAAAATATCAAACAACATTTGACCAATGAATTTTTTTGTAAAATTAAATCAGTGAAAAGTGCGCCAAAAAGAAAAAAAATATTCATAATGGTCGATAATAATGTGACAAATCAGAGAAAATGAAATTAAGTCGAAAAAGCATGATTTTTTCATCTCATCAAAAGGGTAGAAGATAATCATACGTGCTCACTGTTTGATTACATTACCTACATAAGAAACATTGCACTGCTCACGAATACCTCTTTTTGTAAGAGCCATTTCACCTCAACTGCATTTTATGATAAATCTGGGTCTGACTCGGAGAATAAAGAAATTTATGCCAGATATTAATGATGTCATATAAATCAGGCTTGTAAAAGGGATAGATTTTGCGTTGGTTTTCGATCTCATTCTTGCGTATACTCAGGGGGGAATGGGGATAGAAAATCTGGTTGAGGATGATCGCTTTAACAACCCTGATAAGGGATCGGCAATATGTAATATAATGATATAAATCAAATTAATTTCTCACTTTCTGACAATTTTTCAAACTTTTATTTCATATTTTTTATTATTCAATTTTTTTTATAAGATTAACTGAGGGTCAACTTCAAATCGATGCAGTTCGCCGTGGTATGGCCCGCATTATTCCGGTTCCTTTATTATCTCTCTTGACTGGTCCAAAACTAGAAGAAATGGTTTGTGGCTGGCCCGAAGTGTCCGTTGCGGTGCTAAAGGGCATTACCAGATATCGAGATATGGACGAATCAGAACCAGTTATTAAATGGCTCTGGGAAGTTCTTGAAGAATTTGATTCAAGTCAGAGGGTGCTTTTCCTGAAGTTTGTTTCGGGAAGATCAAGATTACCGGTTAATGCTAATGATTTGACACAAAAATTTCAGATTATGAAAGTAGACAAAGGTAAAAATTAATTTTATTTTTTAGGTGAATATTTTCCTGTGTATTCACTGAGCATTAATGATTTTGCAAAAATGCTATTGAATTTTACGCTAATCAGATCTTTTGTGTTTTTTTTCTGTTTGATTTGCACATAGTGAAAAACTTACCGTATAGCTGTGTTCCTCCACGATTTGCTCGCCAACACAGTATCTGAGTTCTCATTCTCCGTATATACGTGAGTCGCTGAAGCGCACACACTTGGCAACTCGGTTCTTATTATAAATAAAATTAAATTCACAAAAATTACCAGAGAAATTTAAAGAAAATAAAAAAAATTTCGATTAAAATATTGTCCAAAAATGATCACGTGATGTGATATTAGCAAAATAAGTGTTTTGTTAAAAAATGTTTGCAGAGGCTAATTAAACACTTTTCAAAAATCATTGAATTTAAGACAAAAATGCAACGGCTCTGATTGATTGAAAATCAAACCAATAAGTAGCATTTATTTTTATACAGTTTTTGATGTTGTTTTAATGCTATTTTTCACCGTATTGACAAATAATGCGGTTTTCAGACCCTTCAAAGTTCCCGAAATTTTAAAATCGGTATTTCTTACCCTTTAATTATTTTTTTCGACATTTTTTCTCTAGTTTACAGTCCACACTACATGCAATTCAATTCATATTTGGTCAAAAAAAGTATTTTACCGATAACTGTTGAAAAATCTATGAATTCACAAAAACATTTGCGGCGTGTTTTCAGCGCACCGAAAAAGGTGGTAGCCGTCGGGTCAAATGTTCTCGAAAACGGTTCATCCGATTCAATAAATTGCAATCGTATGTCATAGTCAATTAGTTGATACATGTTGATTTTTTTTCTCCGATCCACTGACCGCTAAGAACTCGTTTTGTTACTTGAAAGTATCAACGTTCAAAACCTATTATTTTGCACAATCATCACCCTCGTTTTCAAGATTTACTATCGAAATAACGTTGCCATACACTTTGATAACTGTGGAATTCATTCAAGCAAATAAAATGGGAGAGGGAAACCTACGCATTTTTCAAAACATTTACAAACATTTTTTAGCTTTCATTTTGAAGATTATACCAAACCAACTAGGGAGACCTCCTCTAGCGATCATTTTTTGCCGCCCACACATAGAGCATTTAATAGCATTTACCATAATAGCGCCGCGTTCAGAATAACTCAAGCAAGATAAGGAATTCATGATAAGGGTATTGAGAGCTTGTAGGTTTAAATTGCAAGCATTTTAATTGATAAATTATCAGGCCATGGCTAGTGTTTTAGGCCGCGTGTATGTTTTAATAATTATATTAAAATTAATAATTATACATTGTATTAAAATTATGTATATTATGATATATATTGTACTAGTATTAAAATTAATAATTAAATTAAAATTACTAAGTATATTAATTATTATATTTAGATCCAAATTCGTTGCCGACTGCCCAGACTTGCTTTTTCCAACTACGAATACCTCCTTATCAATCTAAAGCCATTTTACGTGAACGTCTTCTTTACGCTATTCAACATTGTAGAGCAATTGATATGGATAACTACATGCTCACCAGGTAATTTTTATCGAGCTAATTTTTTAGCCAGTAGTATAGTACTAAACTAAGTATACTCACCAAATTTTTAAAGTTTCTATTATTGTTGAAAACAAAATTATTTTGTTGTTATTACGAAAATGCTTTTTAAATTTGCTACAGATACTTTTTGTCCAAATGTCTGAGGCAATTTATAAAAAAATGACTAAAAGAAAAAATTTTCGACATCTGGTTTTCAGTAAAGACGGATTTGAATTTATTAATAAAACCCCTTGAAAAATTTTCATCGAAACTTTTATCAGTTTTGGGTCTTTTTATTAGCTTCTCTTAGAGAAGTTCTCTTGATGAAAAAGTTTCGCCTTCAGACGTCGAATTTTATTTCGCTGTTTTTAATACATGTGAAAAAAGTTAGTGGTGAGATATCATAAATGGCAAAAATTGTCTTTTTCTGGTCATAATAGAGGTTTCGAAAATTTATTTTGTTTCAAATTTTGGTCTACAGATGGCCAAAATTTTTTAGGTACCACGAAAAATTAATTGTGCGCTTAATTTCCTAGACACCATCTACTTTTATAGGTCACAATTTTTCGAAAAACAATATTCACTCTAATTTATTTATCTGATTTTAGGGGAACTGAAGATGACACTGGAATGGAAAATATATTCTAGACCTATATTTATATTTTAAACTTATTCTGTATCTACCTCTGATAATTATTCTAATAAATACTATTCTAATTAAATGGGTTATTTTGTTATGCAAAGCAAATATTGCAGGCGTTTTTGGCAAATTTTTTGCTTCGATCATTAAGGGCCTCGGTGCTATTTGACAGATTTGTACTTCTTCATTTTTTTTTCTCTTGATGGGAAACTTTTTGCCACTTCAAAATTACGGATAAAAACTTTTTCTAACGAAAGTTGCCACTTTTCAGCTTACTTCTTATCTGTTTTTTTCAGATCGATTATTTTCACTTTATAAATCGTCTTTTAAAAACACTCTAAAAACGTGCGTTTGCTATTTTAGGTGTCTAGATAGGGGTGGTCAGGGTAAGAATTTTTGGTCATTTTTAAGTAAAATTTATTTTTTTATTGATTAGGAACCGTTAACACGGACCCATTCACCGTTGAAAATTTATTTAATTTGTTTTCATATGATTTCTGCGTCAAAATCGAAAATTTTGAAAAAAGACGATAAAAACCGAAATTTTGGCACATCGAAAAAAAATTTTTATGAGTTGAATCAAATAAATTTTAAACGGTGGGTGGGTCGGCTTACCAATTTGGCAAATTTCGGTGTACTAAAGTAATAAAATTTTTTAATTCTTGATTAAGGGTATCCCGGTTCCCACATTTTCTGTAGTTATTATGTCATAAAAATGCACCAAATCAAATTGTTTAATGTTTGAACGCATAAAACAACCCCAATGAAAACAAACAAAATTTTCGAAAATTTGCGTATTTTTTCGATTTTTTTCTAAGTATTTTTTCTCAAAATTATGTTTCAAAAATAACGTTTGTTGTCAATTTGACCACTAAAATGTCAAAAATATCGGTTGACGTAAGCCATACTTTCTCTTCAGTGCTTCCGCTTTCTTTGAGTGCTATTTCGAAAAAATCCGAAGCAATTTTTTTCGGAAATTTTTCACGTGACTTGAAAATTCATACTTTTGAGTTTGGGCGGTCGAATTGCAAAAAAAAAAACGCCCCAACAAAAGGTTCTGTTTGTTTAGAGCTAGCTTTTGCTAAAATGTGAGTAATTTTGAAAATTGTAACCTAAGGAGGAGTAGGAATTTCCGATGAAAAAGTCCAAATACCGGTATTTGGACCGGTTTTATGTATTTCTATGAAGAGGGAGGAGTAGAGCACTTATCGACCAAAAGCACCTTACAAAAGTTTGATATACTAATTATATCAGGTTATGTTAAAATTGGAGCCGGCTATGTGTGAAGGAGTGTGTCATACAAGAGAAAGTTTGGAAATTTTTTCGCAAGTTGAAGCTAGTTCTACAAAACTGGCTATCTGAATATATCCTGGGCCCGCGTTGGCTAATATTTATATCGAGAATATGTCAAATGTGAGGGCCCGGAAAAAAAACACATACTGTATTTGAAAAAAATAAAAGGTGGCATTCGCCATATTTTTAGCCAGTTATTTTAAAAAAATTAGTTTGAAAAATTTTGGACAAGAAATGAGGAAAATTTTCGAAATATTTCCAAATAGTTTCGACCGAAAAACATGTCATATGGATTTTTCAAATAGCAAAAAATGTGGTCACCTTCGCGAAAAGTTAAAGTGGCCATTTTGAAAAAAAATTTTCGTTGATTTGAAAGAAATAATGATTTCTAAAAATTTTCATAATTTGTTGAATTCGAAAAGTTTAATTCGAACTCAAAATTTTCTAAAAAAGCAATAATTCGAAAATTCTGTAGTTACAAAAGTTGCCTGGATTATGAATTTTTTTTTTAGTTTTAATTTGCTTAGATGGTATATTGAGAAGAATATATAAACCCAGTAAAAAGTTTTTCATCAAGATTCCTGGGGATATGATATGGGCCATATCCGTATCTGTCAAAATGCACCGAGGCCCTTAAAAGCGAAACATCAAAAAAAATGTTACAGGTTTAAACTAAAAGAACGTTTTTGACGATAACACCTCGTGCTACATTAACTTTACAAAGATACCTTTTCCAGGTTTTCAAATCTTCCAATCCTTTTCCCAACCTAACTTAGGTTACCTAAGTCCATCTTAAAAATGAATGGATCTTTATAGCGCGTGTTAAAATTTCACTAATGTTGTCTTAGTGATTGTCTGGAGTATAATTATGCAAGGCTACTTGATATTGGGACCGCCAAAGTTGATCGGTGTGTTATCACTCAAGCAATCACTGAAACAACATTAGTGGGATTCGAACACGCGCCATAGAGATCCATTCATTTTTAAGATGGACTTAGGTTGGGAAACAGATATGCTTTACTTTTTCACAGAACACATGACGAAAGCATGTCGAGAGCTTTATTCGATCCGGCGACTTAAGAGGGTTCTGGGTGCTAACACAGCAATTGCTGAGGAGTTTTAGTCTACTTTTTGGAGCCCGATTAATTTTGTTTGGAATTTTGGATCGTAAAAATAAAAGAAAAATTTTGTTCCGTGAACACTGTTTATGATTTTGAGATAAGTCAATTAATATTAAAAATCGTAATAAGCTCGTAGAACCTTTTATGAAAACGATATTCTCAATCCTTCAAATTTCTCCAGCAGGAAATAACTCGCGGAGTTTATTTACAAGTTGACTAAAACTTTCAAAATAAATCAGAAACATCGTTGACCCCAATATGTTAGAATTTTTTGAAACAGGTTAAGTTTGGGTCATTCGTAAAAATGAAAAAGGTGACTTTCGTAAAGTACGAAATAACTGTCTTATATTATTTAGAATTTTTATTTGTTTAGTCAGAAAATATTGAGCACAAAAAAATATATCAAATGTTAGAGTTTTATTTTTATCATTTTGCGGTAATCTCTCTTAATCAGACATAAAGCGCGCACCGCTATAAACATAAAAGCAGCATGTCAATATCATAACAAACGATAAAAGGCCTGATTTCTGTTAATAATAGTGTGAAACTTTTTAAAACATACTTTTCTAGGTCAGTTTTTGACGAAAAATTCAATTTCGCTATTCAAATTTTATGTTTGTTCATATTTATGTGATATGCTAATTTTGGTTAAAATCTAACAAAAGACTCAAAAGTCGAATTACAAAATTTTTATTCGTCGCAATTGATTTCTCAGGACCAATTTACCCGGGAATTGTATTTATTTGTTTAATTTATCAAACAAAGAAAGATAATTTTTGCATGCAATCCAGCACTCAGAACCCTCTTAACTTTTCTACGGTAGATAACCAAATAAACGACGTTTTGGCCATCTCATTCTTTAAAATCTTGTCACAAGACTAATTTTCAAAATAGCACAAATTTTTTCGAGCTTTTATCTTTAATTTCCTGCTAGATTCTAGCAGCTAGAATCTGAAATGTGTTTTTTTTGTAAATTTTTGTAATATTCTTGACGAAAAATAGGAGGCGCATGGGAGACGTTCTCTATGTTCTCATAAAAGTTAAAAATGATTAGCAAGTTACATCCTGCAGTTTAATAAAAAGAAATTTCTTCAGCTTATGGCAAAATTAGCATTAGTCTGACAAGAAATTATTGAATTGCACTTCAAATCTTTTTAATAAAGTTTTAAAATTATCGAAAAAAATAAATCGGGGGTCTAAGAGGCACCGGTCACTTTTGGGGTGAGCGGAAAGAGCAACTACGATAATAGCACTTCGTCAAAGGTAGCCTACGCATGAACTGGTTTCCCATATTTAGTATGTGCCGCCCTTTGAATACAGTATACAGAAATAATCAAAATAACATATTCTTGTTTGAAAACCTAGATTTCTCAAATTATTTTCAAATGCATATATTTGTGTAAGGAATCTGTATCACAGATACTTGGCGATGGGTTAAAACTCTGAAGAATGTATTAAATCATAGATAAATAGCATACATGTACAGTTATTGCACTACAGTAAACAAGTTTTCTCTGGGCATCTTAGGAAAAACTTGAATCGGAAGTTATCAAATAATTTGTTTCTTTGAAAACAGTTTCATTGAAAAAAGAAGTTTCTTCTACTAAAATTTGATTAACTTGAAGTTTCGAGGGAGGTTCAACCTTTGAGTACTCCGTTTTTTTCGATTGGTAGTCTAGTTCGATTGGTAGTCCTCCTGTAGTTCTCAATGCTTCATTATGCCCTCTTTGATAAGCAAAGTTTAACGATAAGACGATCAAAACTAGAATACAATNTTATTCGGGGTTTTTGTGAAGTGAAATTATATTTATCAATAAAATTATTTAAATTTATTTATTTGAAGTATCAAAGTTGTTTAAATGAATTATTTTAGTTATATTTCCATGCTATTATTCACGGTGGCAAACAAAATGGCGAAAAACGAAAATGAAGAAACTTAAAAGTAAAAACGAAAAAATTTTGGCGGTAGTAAAATTCAACAAAAATTGAATATCGCAATTTTCCCCCATCTAATGAGATATTACTTTTTGCTTCACTCTGCGATTAACTCTATCATTCATACTATGAATTTCATAGGCTATATTAAATAGTATTTAAATAGTATTTCATAAGAGGCCTTAGTACAGAGGGGGCAATATCGCCGAAAGTTTTTTGCCAAAAAATTTCGGCGATATTGGCAAATTCGGAGATATTAGCACATTCGGCGATATGGGAACAGAAATAAAACTCGTAGGCGTTCGAAATGACGTCATATGTCGAACAATTTTTGAATTTTATAAGGAGTTTCACAATAGCTTCCTATAAAGTTAATCCCCAAAATGCTTAGAATTAAATACTCCAACAAAGGCAATCAAATACAAGTTGAAAATATTAGATTTGGGAAAATCAATCCTGAAAATGACGTCATTCCTGACGCTTTAAAAGGAATTTGAGATATAAATCTCAAAAAATTCGGCGATATTGGCACAGGAAGTATTTTAGCTAAAAATCGTGAAATTGCGTAGGTTTTTTTCGGCGATTTCGGAAAATTTGGTGATATTGGGTCCCCCCTTTGAATAGTTTTAGTAACAGCCATTTTCAGTGTGAAAATAGAAATGCTTTAATTTTGCTTAAAAGTACGCCAGTAATAGAGCCTCACAAATCACTCTTCGATTCAAACAAGTTATCACACAAAATTTTATCAGAGTAAAAAAATAATGTTAAAATAATGGTTTTTCGGATAATTCAGAGCCAAAAAATATTTAAGACTTTGTTAATACACCTGTAACGTTCCGCATGTGTTTTAAGTGGTGTTGAGGCAAAATTTAATGGTTATACTTCATCTGATAGAGCCGCAGTCTGCGGCCCGCAGAGCTCTATCAGGTTTAATTTTTCTAATTTAAAAATTCAGAACATTGCTAACGGGATCCAAAGATGCAATTCTTCAAAAAATTGGATGTATATTATATTTAAGCCAAGTGTTATTTCTCACGATTCACTTTTTCTTTGAACGCCAATGGCGCGCCACTTGACAATCATGCGGTAACAAGGTAGAAAATGGAAAATCAGCTTTTTTTTTGGCGCTCAAGACCATGCAAGGGCAAAATTTCATCGGGAATCTTTTGAACGCAATATTGATGGAGAATATCAATTTTTAACTAATAATTTGATGATAATCAATTATGACGAGGAATTGGCTGAGCTTTCCAAACCCGTTAGAAATGTTATTTTCTTATATTTACTTTTCTAAAAATTAAAGACCAAAGTAGAAAAAAGGTAGAAAATGACCAACAAATACTAACCGATAAAAAATAATAAAAAAAGCTGTTTTTGACTCATAAATTCTGAGTCAGAATATAATCTTAATAATTTACCTCCGACGAAGCAGCCAAATAAAAATGGAACCATAAATAGCATAGGATTTCTTCGTATCACAAACAAATATGATTTACTCGAAGAATTAAGTATGATCATCTCTACTTCACGTTTCGTCGATTCTGTGGTGTTTAAAATTTCTTCCGATTCAGTATTACTTGCATTTTCTATTTCAGAAATCTCAAGAATTTTTAATTATTATTAGTCAAAAACGTAAAGGTTACGTATCTAGGAATGTTTTACAAAAAATAACTTATTTTTTCGCAAGCTAAAGACTAGTTCTTGAAATTTTATAGCTCGAAATTACCAATGATGACAACTTCAAAAATGTTGGATACCGAATTGCGTAGGTGTGCGTATTTTTTATAGTAAAATGTAGGGGGTAAGTTTACCGGGTATTTTAGTGTTCTTTATCATTAATAAAAATTATTATACCTGCATATCTGTTGTAGAATCATTTTGAAAATTTGTAAATTTTGAACACGAAATTCCAATTTGAAATAATACCACAAATTTCATCAAATTTTCTTATTTTTTCTCTGTTAAAATTTTTTATATTAAAAACAAATTCATTGACAGCTTGTCTCCATCAAAGATTTTAACCAGAATATTAATGAGATTTTATGATTTAAATGATCGTTTTTGTAATAAAAGACGTGATGCCATCATAGCATGAATGTTATAATACCATGTATACTATTTTTTCAAATAATTCTTCAAACAAAAAAATTCGCTTTACAAATCAATTTCCGAGTTTTTTAGATAGCTCAGTAAACACAAATTAGTACATGTCATTTCCGCGGTAAACTCACTATTATTTAGTATAATTTATACTTCTTATAGTGGCCGAGTATTTTTTTGTATAAATAAAATAGAATTTTCGAAAACTTCGGTATAGTGGCCGAATTTTCGAAAACAACAAACATTTTTTCGAATATATTTATTTAAATAAATAATTATATTTTTTAAAGAGCTGTTTTTGCTCTTGTGCTTCGTCGTGACCCGACCGTAACCAACGAGGTTGCGTCAGACAAAAAAGGTGGCTCGGAAAATCTCGAGCCTGCAACCGAATCGGTTTCAGACTCGACAAATTTTGAGCCTGAAACCGATTCAGTTTCAGACTCGGGATCTGACGAAGCCACCTCCTCGTCCTCATCCTCGTCTCCCGCCGGTTTTCTTGCCTTAACCTGCACATAATTGTCCGAGCACTTTTCAAAAAATCATAAAAGCAGAACCACTCATTCCGAATTAAAAAGTTAAGGCTGAAGCACATAGTTTCAACATTATCTTCAACCTAATTTTTATTTAATAACAATATATCGATTTTAAAGTGGTCAAACACCACACTATTGCGCCCCCGGGAGAGACATTTTCGATATTTTTGTCTATATTTCAAACCCAGACATTTTCAAATTATACTTTTAATCACATATTAAGTATTAAATAATTTTTTTGACACAATATTTAACAAAAAAATTACGATCAGTATTATTCGAGATTTTTTATTTTTGTCAATTTTTATTTTCGAAAAATTTTCTATTTTTTCTCTAGCTTTGTTTCTCTCAAATAATAGGAATTAAAATTGTAGAATTTGATTCTAAAGTTTCTGGCGTTTCTTCATAAAAAGTGTATGCTAGATTATCGATGTCGAATATTTTCATTGTCGAATTCTACTTCATCTACATCATATTTCTTCATCAAATCTATCAATATTCAGATTCATTTCCATCGGAAATGTCAAAAAATATCATCTTCGTCCTCCATTTTTTAATGTCATAATTATCGCAAAATACAGATTATATAGAGATATTTGAAAATGATAAAGACAATCGGAAAGGATGATTTCCACAGCCGGACATAGTGCCCGAATATCAGGGCCCGGTGTTCATTAAAACAAGATAAAATCAAAATATCAAAAAATAAATATTAGGGGTAAAGCTGTGATTGATTAACTCAAGAGAAATATATTTTTATACAGAGAAATATTTATCGGTAAGTGGGGTTGTATATTATGATACCCGAGTTCATGTATGATTTTTTTTTTTAATTTAAGTTAATTTTCAGGTTTTTTCAAAATTTAATAAACTCACCGTAAAAGCGCTTGCGTCGGCAAAAAAAGTCGATTTTTATTTTTTAAAATGGTTCGATGCCGAACAATTTTGTATCAGTGATTGGATTCGTAAATCTCTAATAA
Organism: Oikopleura vanhoeffeni; assembly: GCA_004367855.1. Lineage (NCBI taxonomy): Eukaryota > Metazoa > Chordata > Appendicularia > Copelata > Oikopleuridae > Oikopleura > Oikopleura vanhoeffeni. Next base: position 4,606 of record SCLH01001144.1, on the reverse strand, counting down.
CAACTCGATAATTTAATCGTAAGTTTTGTGAGACAGAAGTGCTCAAAAAAAAACGTTTCTCATTTTTCAAGCGCTATAACTTCATAAAAAATTATCTCACGGCATTTTAATCTAGATATTCGGAATTCTCGTTCAATTTCGAGTTCTCCCTGATATTATCGATACGAAATATTTGCACACTTAATGTGAGAGGGGTTTGTTTGAGTCGTTTCCTGACTCAAAGAGGAGCACTCAAAATATATTTTTGTTTTTGTCTTTTCGAGAAGTAACTCAGAGGATATAATGCAATCAAGTTTTTAGTGTTATATTTGAATTTCAGACAATTTTGTATATCCTGGTGAATCTCAAAAATAATATTAGCGGTTAAATTCTACAGAACTTCGTGGGTCGAAAAAGGTCAATCTCGTAACAAAGTGTACGATGAGTGGTACAGGTAAGCTTCTGTGGCCTTGGTTACCGTCATCAGGGAATATCTATCACCTGCTTTTTTTTCGAGCTGAAATCGCCTTATCTGAAGCAATTCAGCTTAAGGGGGTAACCGACGGGTGTTTACTGATTTTCAACGTAGTCTGAGCTAACCGCCTTCGTATGAGTTTCAACTTCGGTTCTATGAGATATTTGTTTAAATTTTCAAAAATGGTGTCAAAAGTTTTTTTGTATGACCGGGACCGGCCGGTTTACCGGTCCAAAAGTGATTTTTTTCATTTTTTGGGTGTAATTTTATCTAGCTCTGGATAAAATTTTTCTTTTTTTTTCAGTATAAACTTTAATTTGTGAGCTTAACAGCCTTACAAAGCCTGATTTTCAATTTCTTGTTATTTTAGAGAAATTTCCAAAATAAATGGGTGTTTTTGCACATGTTCGCTGACCCAATTTTATTTAGTCGAACAATATCAGTTTTTTGAAGAAAAGCACTTCTTTAAAGTGTGCAAAGCGAGGCGGTACAAGGTTTTTTTTTTTTTTTCTCATTAGCTTTTTAGAGGCACTCAAAGTTTATTCACCTCATATCGTAAAAAATGGATTTTGAAGAAAATTCCAAAACTTTTTTGAGTAAAAATCATAATTTTTATCATTTTGTCAGTAAGTTGCACATAATTAGTTGTAAAAATAGTCAATCCAATGTCTAGATCACGAGAAAAAGTTAATCCTGAAAAAATACTTAGAAAATTCCATTATTATGCAAAATTACGGAAATTTTTTTACTCGAAATTCCTCTTTTTTTAGGTTTTTATAAGCAAACCGTTAACAAAAATAGAATGCAGCTAAAATCAGCTTTCTATCACTTCTGAGTCTCGAGAACAGGCCTCCGTCGGCTACCCCAAATTTCTGGATCTAAGAAAATATTTGGAATTTTTTTTTTCGAAATTTAAAAATTTTATTGCATTGTTCAAGATCTTTATTCACAGTGACTAATGCAACATTAGAGCAAAAAGTTATTCTTCAAAGATACAGTGCGGTTTTAGGAAAATAAATATTTGAAATATAGAAAATTTTGAAAATTTTGACATCGAATTTTTTTTTTTTATATTTCTGGAAGCAACCAGCCACGAAATGACATGCAACTAAATTAGCTTCCTTCACTTATGAGTCTCGTGGATTACGAGCGTCCGTCGGTTAACCCTTTAGTGTGTAGGCCCTTTTTAGGCTGAAAATTTTATATTGTTTTAAGAAGAGCATATGTGTATGTGGTCACCTACGCGAAAAGTTAAAGTTGTCATTTTGAAAAGTGTTTTTCGTTGATTTATAACCAATCATGAAAAAATAATTAAACAAAAATAAGACATCTTTTTTTTTATAATGTTCAAAACTTTTTTTAAAAATTTCTCCTTATTTGTCGAATTCGAAAAATTCTATTCGAACTCAAAAATTTCTAAAAAAAAAGCAATAATTCGAAATTTTTGTAGTTACAAAAGTTGCCTTGATTATGAAACATTACTTTGATTGTATATTGAGGCGAATTTATAAACCCAGTGAAGAGTTTTTCATCAAGGATCCAAAAATTCTATTTTTTTTTCGACAATTGTTGTATTGAACACAACTTTTCCAAATAGTATAAGCAATCTGCTGGTGAAATTAGATTAAAATTGTATGCAAATTGAGACAGAAAATAGGTTTTGGATAAGGTCTCGATAATTCGTAAAATTGGCGATAGAGAGCATTCTAGGGCGAATTTTCAAAAGATCTATGGGAAGCGTTTTTTTTTAATTAAAATCATTTTGAATAGTGAATTATTGGTACTGACCAATGAAAAACCAGAGAAGAGATAGCTTATTTCGTTTTTTGTTATTTGCTCTTTAGCTCTAACTAGTGATGTAAAATGATTCTTTAGTTTTTTGTGTCGCTTTAAGGGGATGCAGCGATCTGGCAGATTAGTTATTTTTTCTGAGTAATATATGAAAGAAAAAAATGAGAAAATGTATTTTTATTATATCTTATTTTCAATAAAAGTATCCATTCTTGCAAACGTTTATATTATTTTCGTAAGTTAAAATGACCCTGATCTGTCACATCGCTGCTACCCCCTTAAATTGTTCAAACATCAAGATTTTTTTATTTTAGCCTTTCCTGACGAAGTCTTTACTAAAGACTCTTTAGCGCCCAACTTTGGGACGGACGCTTTCTCCACTTTGTGCTTCTTTGAGCGTAATTCGTGCATGCTTCTTTAAAAAATTATCATTTTTATCTTCGATAAAAGTGTTCATTCTTGCGAACGTTTATATTGTTTAATTTCCTAAGGGTATCCCGGTTTCTACATTTTCTGCAGTTATTATGTCATAAAAATGCACCAAATTAATTGTTTATGTTTTGAAAGCACAAAACAACACAAATCAGAACAAAAAAAATTCTAAATTTTTTTCTTCAAAGTATTTTTTTTTCAAAATTAAGTGGAAAAATAAAAAGAATGTTGTTTCATTTTGGCCCCTAAAACTTAAAAATTTTGGCTTGACGTAAGCCAACTTTCTCTTCAGTGTTTCCTTAGCTTTCTCGTGAGCCTACTTTCGAAAGAACCGAAGCACATCATTTGGCGTTCTTGAATTGTTCAGTCACCAGATCAAAAAAAAAACTCTCCTTTAAAGATTGACATACTACCGTTACGTGGTCTGTGAAAATTTGAGCTCAATTTGATATACCGTCTGGAAGGAAGTAGATTTTGCAGTTTGGAAAAGGTCATCTTGTCACGATACTGTACTTATTGATGTAATTGTCAAAAATAATTTGTGATGTACTTTTTCGCAAGATAAAGAATAGATCTACAAATAAGCATTTTCGTTTTTCTCATAGGCTCTTAGTGCTAACCGAGAAAATGTCAAATCAGTGTCGCATACCCCCCTTAATCTTTCTAGAAGCATCCTGTGAAACAAAAAAAACAATCCTTGTTTTCTTCATTTCACAGGATGAATAGATTACGATGCACAAGAACATTAAAAAACGGCTCGAGATGTGCAAAAATATTTTGATATGAAAATCATGGGTATTTGCACCACATTCTCAAACGTTCTGGCAGTTTCTCAAACGTCCTGACCAAAATTTCAAAATGATACAATTTTTCCTGACACTTTTCGGTTTTTTCAAGGAAATAAAACTGGGTTTTTTAAATGAAATTAACTTTTGTAAAGAATAAACAGCTATATATTTAGTGTTCACAATAGATAATTATGTTATAAACAAGGTTTCAAAAAATATGACTTTTACGTAGATTTAAGCAAAAAATGGGGATGGGGATAGAAAATCCGGACGGGGATGATCCCTTTTACAACTCTGGTTATAAATCAATAATTCGATGTTCAAAAAGTCCCCGTAGGTCTCCTAGAATCATATTGTTTCCCAATCAAAGAGCTTATCGCTAGTTAACAGCGTGTCCAGTGTGAACTTCAAACCGTTCACTTTTTCGGCTTCCGGAAACGACTCATCTCATTAAGTTCTTGGATATCTCAAAATGGCCACACATATTAAAAAAAAATTGTCGGAATCGGACCATCTTTTTAGAAAACATTTGAGATTTATACTCAGTTTTGATACGAAAACTTTGATACGAAGCCATTTTTCTAATGTGCAAAATTAAAACAAGACTTTTCAGTGCAATACACCCGACAATGTCTCAAGTTTAATAATATCGTCTCCAACGAAAATTCTCATGTCGGTTTTAGTTGGAAATAGATTTATAATGAAAAGTGATTTTTTATATTTTCACAGATACCTAGTTATGTTAAGGGTATCCCGGTCCCTAATTTGACATATTCTCGATGAAATATTAGACAAACAGGGCTTCAAAGATTTTATTCAGATTAGCCAGTTTGAAGAACGAGTCTTCATCTTGCGTAAAACATGTGTCAAAAGTTTTTTTTCGCATACATACGGAAAATCTATCTCCTCTCAGGTTTTATTTTAAAATAAACCTAAATTTTAACATAACTTGTAGAATTAGTAGGTCTAACTCAAAATAAACCGTTTTATTCTATTCCGACCCTGAACTCAAAATTTGAATTCTTCAAGTTCACGTGAAAACATTTCCGAAAAAAATGTGCTTCGGTTCTTTCGAAAGTAGGCTCAAAAGAAAGCTGGGGAAACACTGAAGAGAAATTTGGCTTACGTCAAGCCAAAATTT
>SCLH01001143.1:114792-127131 GCA_004367855.1 Oikopleura vanhoeffeni | reverse complement strand
TTTAAAAGTAGAATTTTATTTGAACACGTGAGTATATCACTCATAAATTGTAAGGTTATCAAATAAATATTTTTGCAATTTACGTTTTGAAGATAAAAAACATACGCCTTTATGCAATTAAAATCACTACTGAAAAATATATTATATCGAATATTATACCTAGGTGTCCCGTAGAACTTTGACGACAGAGACCTAAAGAATCGCATAATTTCATTGGTCAATACACAAGAGTCAATGCGTATTGACCAACCAAATCACGCGATCCTTTAAGTCTCTGACGTCAAAGTTTCACAGGACACCCAGGTATAATCATTGATATTTCAAAACTTGAAAGTGCTACGCCATGGCCCGCCAGCGAATCATGTAACAGAACCAAAAATTATTTTTATATTAATTTTTAGAATTTTGATGACCTTCAAAATAGGTTTTTGGATGTAATTGACAGTGTTTCATTAAAGATCAACTTCAAATGACCATTTGTGTATGTTTACACCGTACATCAGTAGTTAATTACAATTATAATAACGGAGGCCGTTTTATAACGTTGAATAATATTTTGGATGACGATACGGTATAGTTGATAGCTAGGAAGCGAACCAGCAAACTTTTCTGACCGAACCAAAAATGTCGTCAAATCTTGTTTGACTGAACTGGGTTTTTAAACCCAGAAGTAACTGATTCTGAGCATGAAAAAAAATTGGCCCTCTAGTGGCTATAAAATGAGTCACCAAAATCACTTTTTTACGACTAAATTCAAATTTTAGCTTATTAACCTTGATTGTTACTATTTATAAACACCATAGACATAGTCACATATAAATTTCCTACATTTCCACAAAAAAATATATTTTTATTTCGAACATACATTCAGTGAATTTGGCTGTTTAGCCGAAACGTCGAAATAAATGTTCGAAATAAAAATATAATTTTTATGTCTCAAAAGCCAAAAGATACAAAAATATACAACCGTTGTATTTTCACTAGTTACATTACCAAAAAAAATTAAGAAAAACGATCACGTTTTTTCTGCCAGAATAATACATCTTCATTTTTTCCCGTTTTTGCCAAATGCCCTAGTTCGAAAGTGAAATTTTTGCCCGGTTCGCTTCCTAACGATACGCCATGTTTGAATAATAAGATTTTGCAAATTAAAAATCTGCAAACTATCGTAGTTTTTGAGTGAAAGCACTATTCTAAACGGACCAGAACGTACGAATTAAATCTTTCTCAATTTCACCAAAATATAACCAAATTGTCCCAAAATTATTTTTCATTTCAGCATACAACATCACATTATATTATGATTTTAAAAAACGTTTCGCAGGATGCATTATGATGTTTTTGAGAGAAATACTGTTTGAGCGTTTCAAGCCTTAATTAAAACTTAACGTCGTTATTTGCAAGATCCACTTGCAAATTTTATAATCTTTAAAGCCCAAACTACGGGCAGTTTGGTTCAAAAAAAATGTATAGGAAATTTTATCCGCAGAAAACAAGAAAGATAAACAATGTACTGTATATGAATTTCAAATAGTGACAGTTACTCAGTGACTAGTAGTCACTGACTACGTTTTCTCAGTCTTTGGAAGTGCAGGGCAGATTTTTGTGCAAGAAGAAAACCTGGTTGTTTACAAATGGTTTATTCACACAGTTTCGAGTACGTGAAAAAAATATTTTTCATACAATTTTTTATCGTATTTTTTATTTTCTAGATTTTATTCATGGATTTATGGGCAATTTTATAATTGTATCATATCGAAAATTATACCTTGGTAGGTATAGGAGCCCCCTACTAGTAAAAATATATAGGACGTGAGGGTAGCGAGAGGCGAACAAAAGGGTAGCGATAGAAGTTCGTCGAGAAAACGTACAATTTTGCGACAAATATCTTTACCAAAATGTGTTAAAGGGATATTGAAACGTAAAAAAATTATACACAGTCGAAAATTTTACGCCATGGCAGGCCATCTGATCCGATCAAAAATGGACAAATAATTGATTTGAACTAAATTTAATTTTACATATTCGCATAAAGGAATTTGATGACGTGAACGCATCATTTACAACGTATAACACTCAATATTTATCCGGCACTTAATAATCTGTTGGAGATTCATTTCATCGAATTTATACCTTCCTGTTCACAAAAATTATGAAATCTAAAAATAATGTGTTAATCGAAATTAATAAATTAAAATTCAACGTTTCGGTTGTTTTCCTGTATGCATTCAGTTAATACAGTAGGCAGTGTCTGCAAGGCATCCCCTTTCAGTTAAGAACCACATATAAAAAAGATTCATTCAATTTAAGAAAAACATAGCAAAAAAATAGAGAAGTAAGGTTCCGAGGGTTTGTATCATCAAGAAAACTAGATCCAATATAAACAATTGAAAGGTATTATATCAATTTTCAGGCTTGGATTTAAAAAAAATACGAAAAACTTTCAGAATTTCCGTTTTTATTTCCGACTTTTTGATTGGGAAAATGTTCGTCATGATTTACTGATTAATAAACCATAAAAAAGTTTTTTGGTTATTATCATATTTTGCTCAGAAAATAGGGATAAAATAAGCCAAGTTTCATAAAATACAGGGAAGGGCCGAATATTGCTGGTCCAATATCGCCGAACTTGCCGAAATCGCCGAAAAACCTACGCACTTACACTGATTTTAGCTAAAATACTTCTTGTGGCAATATCGCCGTATTTGCCAATATCGCCGAATTTGCCAATATCGCCGCATTTGCCAAAATTTTTTGAGATTTGTGTTACAAATTACTGTGCCGGCGTCATGAATGACCTCATTCTGTTGATTGAATTTCTCGAATTAACTGTTTTTAACCTACATTTTATTGCTTATGGTGAAGTATTTATTCTTCGCATTTTGGTAATTCAGTTCATTCGAATCTATTGTAAACCTCCTTATAAAATTAAGAAAAATGTTTGACAGATGACGTCATTTTGAACGCCTACGCGTTTTTTAACAAAAAACAATTATTGCTGTCCCCATATCGCCGAAATCACCGAAATTTTTTTGCAAAAAACTTTCGGCGATATTGCCCCCCCCCTATTGTGATTTACGACAGTTTTCACCCTCAGACTCAACAAAAGTGCTCGGTATCTAAGTTTGTCAATTTGAGAAATAAATTAATAAATTGTATTATATTGTCAGTTTCCACAAAGAATGCATTCAGGTCATCAGTTTTCATTTAATTCGCTGATGCACTTTAATCAAATCAAAATATAGTGTGTTAAATGAAATCAAAATATCTTGGTTAATTTAAATTAAATAAATTAAAATTCAACATTTCTAGTTATTCACAATAATGCACTTAGGTTATTAATTGTCATCTTATTCTTTGATGCGCTTAAAAGCAGCTAGTCGTTAGAAGCAACGTTTTGTGTATCGGATATGGTATCAATAATCAATTATAAATATCCTTTTCTCAACCTGGTAAATGCTTAATATCTCTGTAGCGCGTGTTTCAATCCCACTGATGTCTGTCTAAATGATTTTTTGATTGATTACACACCGATTAACTTTGGCGGTCCCAAGATTAAGCACTCTTGCCTATAATCATACTCAAGACAATCACTAATGGGATCATTAAAGGGGGGGATCATTAATGGGATTCGAACACGCGCTTTAGCCTATAGTAATAGTAATATAGTGATAGTAAGCATTTTTAAGATGAACTGAGATGGTTGAATAAAGGTATGGTTAGTAGTACTCACTGACTCGGTACTGGGAGCTCTATCAGCAAAACTCGTCAGCAGAACCCGTCAGCAATGATTTTGAGAGTTCATGAGGTAAAACCTTTCCAAAAAATGATTCGGCTCATGTAAATCTCTGGAGCCGCCTAGTGGTCTCAAGTTAAATATAAAAACTTTGAATTTTTTTAGTGTTATTTGGCAAGCTTTGAGCTCTTAAAACATTTACAATCGGTTTGAGGCATTTTGATGATATATCAGGCAAAAAAATCAGACAGGCATACGGTAAACGGTACCATACCGTATACCCCATACACCCTTACGGGAAAGCTTTTCAAGAGAGTAGGAACTGTAGTTTGAAAGTCGATTTAACCCCGGTTACCAAGACCCGATACTGACCCTGATTATCGCTTATCACGATTATGTCAAGTTAATAACGCACTTTGTTTTCGGTTTCATAATATTGTGAACAGGAAAATTAACATTCTGTGAAATGAATCTCAAACAGATGAAAAGTCAGCGTAAAAATATCGAGTGTTCTTTATACGTTGAAAGTGATACGTATAAAGTATTTTACTAGAAGAGTGCGTCAAATGTTTAATTAGGTACTTGTAACTATCAGCACGTCCTTGTCTTAGTTATCCAAGTTCCTAATTAAAAAATAATAAATTCCGAGAATGAGAAGTTTTCCTTATTGGTTTCTTGGTGAGATTCTTATAATAAGAACTGAAAAATATAACTCTATTAAGAACTCGCAATACAGAAATAACTCGGTTCATACAGCGTTCATACTGCGTTCAGTATACGTAGCTTCTATGAGATTCGAACTCAGGACCAAATGACTATCCATTTAGACCGAAACGATTATTTTTGTATGAGGAGTTCTTGATAAAGCAAATTGATATATTTGCAACCAAAATTGATAAAAACTGAATAGGAAAATTGAAATATTGGCCGCTCAAAATTAGCAATAAAATTTTGTTATGAATCGACGTAAAAAACATGCTATCATATACACCTACTTACCATTTATGGAAACCCACTTTCGCAAAAAAAAATGATTTTCATAAATGGGTATGGATTTCCATTAAAGAGTTATGGGGTTCCATCACAGAGTTATGGGTTTTCATTACATGGTAATTTTTGACAAAAATTTGAAAAGTTGTTTTCAGCCGTAAAATTGAAAATTTTAGATTTTTTTTCTAAATTACATGTTCAGGAATCAATTATAGGGCAGCCAAAATCAACAAACTTTTTAGAAGAGTTTTGAGCAAATCACACCAAAAACAAAGTTTGTTTTACTCAAACATGCCTTGTTTTTCATAAATGGTTTCCATAAATGGTAATGGGTTTCCATTACAGGAGTTTCCATAAATAGTTACTAAGTGTAGGCTAACGATTGAGCTGGCACGAAAACCGAGGTGTTAGCTAGTTTTTGAACTTTCGGATTTCTCGCATTTGTAACCGGTTCACCCGCTGATTTAGAGTATTTGACAAAACAGCGACGCTTCGAATTAACAGTCGAGGTTTCGACGCTTTGAATGATATCATAATGATATTATAATTATTAAGTTTTTATGACACACTATTCTACTGTGACGCACATTTGAAAATACTTTTCAAGCTGACGCATACCACTTCAATCTTCAATTCAAGCTTGATAAGTCGATTTAAATGCAAAATTATTTCGGATTTGTTCAAAAAGGCGTGCTCAATTTTTCCGAATGTGCCAATATCGTCGAAAATGGCCAATATATCGCAGAATATTTTTTGAAATTTGTATCACACATCAATTTGTGGGCGTCATGAATGACGTTATTTTCTGGATTGAATTACCAAAATATAATTTTTTCAGCTTTTATTTCATTGCGTTAGGTGGCGTATTTGATTCTTCTTATTTTGGTGATTCACTTCATTCGACCCTATTGTGAAACTCCTGATAAAGTTAAAAAATTGTTCGACATATGACGTTATTTTGAACGCCTACGCATTTTTTATTTTTGAACAAAATAATTTATTTCTGTCCCCTGTCGCCAAATGTGCCAATATCGCCAAAAATGCCCAATATCGCCAAAATTTTTTAGCAAAAAACTTTCGGCGATATTACTCCCCCCTGTACTATGGTTTAAAAGCAATGACTTACATTTGTTTATTTTACCTTAATTTGTAAAGAGTTTCTTTCGAAAACATAATTCCTACATAATTGTTAATAAAAACAACTTGTTTTATAGTTGAACTTGTACTTTTAATGTTAAAATTTGTAATAATAAAGATTTTCGGCTTCAAATTCAATAAATCACTTTTAATTTGATTAGAGATTAATTCCGTTAAATTTTTAATTACGTTTATTTGATGTAATCAAGTTGAAGGTTGTTAATGAAAATTTTACAACAAATTATAGCACGCAAAATTAATCAATTCTCAATACGCTATAACCAAACATGTCAGGTTAAACTCGGGTTATGAAAACAAAGCATAAAACGAGACAACTTTTGTCACTTTCCACCATAAAAAAAAAATTCTTGTTCAATAGTTTATAATAAATGAATTTCAGTATTTTTGTTGTACAGATACACTTTTATTGCCTCATTAAATACTATAAAAGTGTATATCCTTTTCCGAACCGAACTCCATCTCAAAAACGCTTACTATCTCTATAGCGCGTGTTCGAATCCCACTGATGTTGTCTAAGTGATTGTCTTAGGGATTGCTTGAGTGATTACACATCGATAAAATTTAGCGGTTCCATTATCAAGACCCTTGCCTATAATCATATTCAAGATAATCACTAAGGCAACATGAGTGGGAATCGAACACGCGCTTTAGAGATAGCGTAACGCGCAGAACTACTTAGGATACACGAGTCTTTACTCGAGCCTTGGAGCTCAACGGGTCGGTGACGAAGATCACGGGCTGAGGGTCATAGACCTCCAAGGGTCATAGACCTGGAGAAGTCGACCGAGTCGTGTATGCTAGTGTATGAAGCTTACATAAGTGGAAGTACTACACTAGATTCTAAGATTGCTTATTCGACCAATAGGAGGCGAATAGGGCAATCAACTGTGTATTCACTCAGATATTAAGATAACTCGGCACATCGAGAGATTCACATATCCGAGTAAGTACAGAGATAGATTTATTTAAACTGTTGAATAACTAAATAAATAAGGTTACGTATATCAAATACAAAACGTGTTGTGTCGACCATCGCAGGATAAGCATTCAAGCAAACTGTTGCAGAAGTTCACTTAGAAGGTTTATCAAGTAGACTTAGAAGTCTAAAACANTAATCATATTCAAGATAATCACTAAGGCAACATGAGTGGGAATCGAACACGCGCTTTAGAGATAGTAAGCGTTTTTGAGATGGAGTTCCGTTCGGAAAAGGATATATCATAATAAAATTTAAGATTTTGTCAACAGACTTAATTAAAGTATAATAAAAAATAAAGTAACAACAAAAATAAATAAAAAATAATATATAGAAAAGTGAGAAAGATTTTTGAAAAATAAATTTTCTCATTATGTGCAGTGAAAAGCAATCTTCATGAAGATTGCGGAAAAAGGCTTTAACTTGCAGGTATCCATTAATAAAAAAGCCATTTATTTTGACAGCCTGAAAGTAAGGGGTGAACAATATTAATCGGTAATGACATTTTTATCACAAGACTAAGGAAAAGTGAATAAATATGCCAGAATATTATCACCAATTACAGTGAAGGATTAACTGGCAGCACAGCTATCGTTAAATTTCTGTTAATCTTCAGCACAACCTTGAGTGGTAGGAGTGTCACTATTCTGGTTTTTGCGCCGGAACTCAATTTTTGGCGAGCTCCAGGATTCACTTTTTGTGCCAGAACTTGATTTTTGGCGAGTTCCGGTTCGAAAATGTCGGAACTCGCTATAAACTTACTTCCGGGACGAATACCGGAAGAGTAACCCGATACCCCTTGAGCTCGTTTTCAGAGGAAAATCGAACTCACAAATTTGAATCTGGAACATAATTGTGAGAAAAAACAGATCATCCTGTGAAGAATTTTCGGGATCTCATTTTTTGATTTTCTAGAAGTGCTAGAGCTCATTGAAATAACCCAAAAACCATTTCACAAGTCACTTGTCAATTGAAATGTTTTTTTCGATTAATGGTGAAATTTAGTTTATTCTATTTGCCGTGTTAGTTGTTCAAAACTGAGACAAAAAATCACAATTGTGCAGCAAAATTTGTGCTGATAAAATCAAAAATAAATTTCACTTGCTAAAGCTTCCGAGAGGTCCTTGAAAAAGAAGTCAATATGAACTTGGCTTATTTTTTCGTATCGCGTTAACCCCTAGGGTGACGCTCCGACAAGGTAAAGTTAGATAAGTTTTGATAAGACGGTTTGGGGTTGAAGATGTGTTCGACATGCGGGACCGGACTCGGAGATATTATTAATTAATATTAAAACCTAATCAATGCGTTTTATACACACCATTTTTAATCAGCAGGCTTGTAAAATACGTAATCAACATAACGACGGAGTGGTTTAGAAGCTTTTTTGCTCAACAGACTGAAATAAAGTCTGGTCATCACTTATTCATCGCTCAAACATTTGCTTAGAACCTACATATTAACATAACGAGTATTTGCATGATATTATTATGCCGTCTGTACCAGGCTAGAACCTTCCCTTTCCCTATCCAGGTCTGTCTCTAAAAGCTGGTCGTTTGTTAAATGTTTACAAAGTAAAATGTAAGATTTTGAATTTCGAGCAGCCTTAAATAAATTTTCCGGAATTTATAATTTAGCGAACTTTTAACACATTGGTAGGGCAAACGCGCAAAAAATAGGTACTCGATTAAAGGGTCGCATGAATCTGAAATTTTTTGTCCTAGGACAGTTTTTGACACTGAAAATTTTGGTACAAATTTTTTTTGCTCCGACCACTCGGTGGCGCTGTTAAAGGGGCTCAAAAAACGGTTTTGAAGACTTTTCAAAATAAAGGCAAATGTGTATCGATATTTTTCATCGATAGTATTTTTTTCAGATTCAAAATAAAATTCTGCTCCAGAATGACATCTCACAATTTTTGCCCGAAAAATACAACGGACGTAGCACCGGAAATGGAGGTGCCAAAAAAAGACACATTAAACGGGTAGCTGATTTTTTGCGCGTTTGCCCTACACATTGGTCAGATATAAAACTTCCATGAGTACGATTATGGTGAAAACATCGAAGAAAATTCACGACAATCAAATTGAGTTAAATTGATCAATGAAATTAAAAGAATTACAAATAATTTAAATAAATAATTGAATACAAATAATTGCATAAATAAGACAATCAAATTTAGTCAAAAAGACATGATTTTTATCTTCATCAAAATGCTAGAATAAATCAGCTGCTGTCATTGATTCGTGAGATAACCTACGTAAGATAAAACATTTTTAAAACCAGTTCACCTCCACTGCATTGTATAGCACAATTTGTGAACGATTTACAAAAATTAGTTTGAAACAATTTCTCAATTTCTCATAGTTAAAATTTGAGTAAAAAATTGAACAAAGTAACTTGGTTTTCTACCAATGGTAATAAAATTTTGAGTACAACATAAGAATTTGAATGTCTGCAAAAGTTGAAATGAAGTTTTATCTCTTTAGGATCAAATAATTTACGTAAAGCTAAGATTGTACCGTATAACCTCCTCAAACCGCAATCAACGCTTGATTAGGTGCTTATGTAAAATATTTTTTTTAATATCAAGGGTAATACATTTTTGAAACGTGGAGTTCTTAAACGTCACGTCAACGGAACTCTTGAATGCTTCAGAACTGCCAGCGGAAACTCTTAGAATTAAAAAATACCTAGATGGCGTAATGAACAAATTTGAATTATTATAGTCAAGATAACGGTAAAATGAATCCGAAGAAAAAAAAGTCTTCGATAATAATTGTCCGAAAAACAGTTGTTATTATATTTTAAATATACCGTTTGTGACTTTTATGATTAAATGTATGCATCTTTTTTTGTTTGATTATAGATTAATTATAATTTTTGGAAAGTTGGTTAGTTTCATCAGAGAATTGTAGGAATAGAATTGTAAAAAAGGCGACGACTGACCCACGCGAATCATTGTCTTAATATTACCCCTTTCATATAATTCTTTCAAATTTACCTGAGATAAGAACCGCATTCATAAAAGCCTCTCCCATAGACATCTCCCAGACCATGTGCTGTATATAAGTCCAAAACGGCCTATTCATAGGAACTATTTTATAGAAAGAATCATTCTGTTTAAAATAAAAAGGGCAAAATGATTTTTGATCGAAAAAATTTTCGGCCAACAAACAACAGTAGGTGGAAATAATTTTAGCACCAGAATTTCAGTTTTTCAAACATGTGGGTCAATAGCGATTATGGTTTGAGCTTAAATATTTAAACTGAATACGCTATTTAAATTAGATACAGAAAACAGTATTTTTGATAAGCTTGGTCAATTGGGTGATTGAGGCAGATAACACTGACACGTATACCTAGAATAGGGTGGGAAATGCGAATTTCGACTTTCTTTTGTAACTGTATTAACTAAACATGATGCCACGAGTTCAAAAAAATAAATGAAATTTTTTTTAAATGGGTTACCATCGGTCAAAATTGAAACTTAAAGGTGTGATTTTTGCAAAAAAATGGTTTTTCGGGGTTTAAAAATAAAAAAAAAGTTCATTGTTTTGAACAAAATCATGGACTAGATGCAACTGGTGAAAACCCATTCTCACAAAGAAAATTTTTTGGAATTGATGTTGCGGACAGGTGTCAAAAATTAACTTCAAGAAAAAAATTGAAAATTAAATAATGAATTTTCTCAGCTTTCATGCATTGGAAAAAAAATTGATGTTGATATTTTAGTCTACTAGACAAGGCGCTTCATTTGACACTAAAATTGACAAAAAAATTTCGAAAAAAATTTGAAAAATTTTTCGAAATTTTTTGAAAATCTACCAAATTGCTTTTTGATTTTTTTAGCTTCCAGATATGGACACAGGCTCTGTTGCCCAGGCACACGACTATCATGATAAATAAACTTGGATTTTAAACTTATATTTTTATTCGATATAAAGCAGACAGAGGAATAACTTGCATAAAGACTCAAAAAAACTAAACATTCAAAAAAAATCGGAAATATACAAAATGAGTTTAATGGGGTTAAACTTTCTCAAAGAATGATCTGACCTGAAAAAATGGTCAAAATTTGAGTATAATCAAAACAACTTTTCGGCTTTACGAGCTATAAGGTTGATTTATTATTGGTTTTTTTTGTTATCTTATACCGATCTTGTTACAAAACGCAAAGATTCCGTACCGAGGAGTTTAGTTTTGCAAAAAGTCTCCCCGTACTCACCCTACTTATGCCGTATAAGTTATGCCTAACACTGTGCTCATGAGAGTCGGTGAATTCTTCACCACCCTTATGACGCATAATCATGACGTTGCGTTTTTCACAACTATTTTTTTCATTCAGACCAATTTGGGTCAAGGAAAGTAAACCTTTTCTTGACCCCAAATTAGTCTAAATACAGTATTTGGATCAGAAAGCAATTTGGGGTACAAGAGAAGTTAAATCTTTTTCTTGACCCCATTTGGGGTCAAAAGGTTACCGACTCATATTTCGAATATAATTTTCAAAGTTGATATCTTTTTTGACCAAAATAAAGGTCGATTTTTTTTTAAATGATGGTGAAAATTTTCAAGGTTATAACAGGTTTTGGTTCGAACAGAAGATCAATAGCATCTTAGTGTCTATATTTTTTTTCATCAAAACCTAAAAAATCATTTTTTTTTTATTTCTTATGTCGCTTTCAAATTTCAAATATTCTATGGTCCTGAATATGTTCGTTATGATTCATGAAATGACAATCTACATTCTGTATGAATAAAAATGATTCACATGTAAGTTCCAATTTTTTCATCAAAAACTTAAAAAATTTCGATATTTTTTGGAAAATTTTCAGTTTTATCATTTATTTTAGTTTTGGAACAGTGAGTGTGCGTTTTGACTGCACGCATATTCTCTTGCACATTCGCTTGGTCATTCAATGCCTTAGTTGAGTTTTTCACTGCAATGAATTTCATCTGACATGCACGAGAGAATTATAAAGTTCCCAAATGACGTCATTAATTCGAAAAATCAAATTTGTCCACACTCAAGCGCTTCGCGTGTGTGGCATGCGATCTGTAATATCAAATGTTCAAAAAAGTTGGTCCGTCAACTCTCGTTTTCGAGGATATATTGCTTGACGATGAGTCATGTAAAAATGATTTTGTAGATGAACTTGGAAACTATTTGACTTATTTTTCAGCCAAAGTCTCACCAATATCAATTTTACTTTGTTTGTTACTCATATGAAGTCATTTGTTGAACCCCTCTACCACCATGCTTTTGGTTTCTGGGTGACACCCTATTAAGGCCATTAAAATTAAAATCGACACACCTTAATTGGCTCCCTCAAAAATAAAAAAATAAACTTATCTTATTTTTTTTGTAATTTTTATAATCTCGGTTCCTTAAGATTTGTTGTATTGGGCATTTCTTTCATTTTTGTAATTGCAATAAAATATTTTTCAACTCAGGCTGTAGTTTTGTTAGTTTCTCTTT
>SCLH01001143.1:92018-114589 GCA_004367855.1 Oikopleura vanhoeffeni | reverse complement strand
TGATACCTACGACAGAAAAAAGTTTATAAATTGTATTTTATTGTTTAGACATTTTTCATGCATTTTAATTCTTAATCAAACTTTCGCGTTTACAAAAATAATTCAACATGTTTACCAAAATTTGCGTCATTTGTATATAGATTTATCATTCACGCTGTTTGCGTTCTTAAAAATCTTTCGATCATACAAAATTGTAAAATATCATCATAAATCTGTGTACATGTTTACGAACCCTATAGAACCTGTTTTTCATGCACAAAAATGAAAATGCAAAATTTTCAGTTTTGCGCATTTAGCGCCGATTTTGTGGTGCGCTTTGGAGCTAACACGCTCACCTTATAAACTTCGTTTTAACCTACTTTTAAACACTTTATATTTGCAATCAAACACCGAATAAAAAACTTTGAAGAAATAAATTCGTTTAATTAAAAATTGATGTTACATCACTGGCATTAAATGTCTGAAATTTTAAATTAAATTTGAAATTTTTTATGAAAAATTAAGTAAAATTTTAAAAAAATTTCGAAAATTTTTGAATTTTTAGGCTCAAAAGAAGCGCCCAAAAACAACGATGCCGAAGTTTGTAAAAAAACATTTTCAAAGTCAATTTTGACACCTGTTCACAACTTTTTTTATCAAATTTTTATTTTTTTAGTTTTTACAATTTTTATGCGCATCTATTAAGCATAATGATATGTAACAATGCACGATTCGAATTCGCATTTCCCACCCTAACCTAGAGCTTCCGAGCAGAAAAAAGAAACGTTATTAGACTTTTCAAAATTAAGAAAATTTCATATCGTAATTTCCCATCATAAAAATTATTATTTCGGATTTAGATAATTAAAATTTCATAATAAGAAATTTAGCTCGGGAGCTCTATGTATACGTTAGTTAAGTCTCGAGGCTTTCACCATATATGTAACCATATATATGTAAATGAATTTTTAAATATTTCATTATATTATAATTTGCTTTTGGTGACTTAATTCAGACTTATAATTGTTGAAAATGCCAAATATTAGATTTGGAGACCATACATTCACCTTTGATCGAATTGAAAAAAATTTGAAAAATTATTTGAAACTGGTATGTTTAACCAGAATGTTAGCTGTACTAAGTAGAAGTAGGACAAGTTTAATTTTTTTTACGAAAAAACGTATACGAATTTGTTCAATAAAAAAAGTACGAGACTCAGCTGCTTTGTCTCAGCATTCCAATGGTAATAAAAATACTCAACGAAAAGACGGAGCTCGTTATATTCGAACTTGAAAAATACATAATAATTAACTCTGGTAAGACGGGACTCTAAGTTTGCTCGGAGGAGAATAAGACATCTCGATGGATTTTTCATGAATCGAGCATTATCTCTTCAAAACTTCGAAGGATTTTAGGTTCTCATGCCAGGTCAATTATGAGCCTATGATAAGCTGCCTATAGGATAGCACGAAAAGTCTTACGTCGATTGAGACCAAAAATTGAAGATCAGTGCGTGTTCGAATCCCACTAATGGTGTCAAACTGATTGTGTTAGTGATTGCCTTAGTAATTACGCACCAATCAACTTTGGCGCTCCAAATATCAAGCAACCTTGCCTTTCATCATGGTCAAGACAGTCACTGAAACAACATTAGTTGGATTCGAACACGCGCTATACAGATGACCCTCATTTTCAAAATCCACTTTTGTTGGACAAAAGATATATTTAATTTTGAATCTTCAGGGGCGATCGCTACTAATGTGACTGGGTCGGCAAACAAGTTCAAGGTAGGTTCGTCAGTCAAGTTGTCTTTTCGTTATCTTATGGTTAACCTACCAATTACCTAACATGCGATTATTCGTGTAAAATGGGGTTTTGTATGGGAACTACAGCCCTGATCTATTTCTTTTTTACAACAATTTCAAATTCTGTCTTAGCTTTTTAAGGAGGTTGTGGGCAATTTAAAATTAAAATTATTTGTGTTGTCAAGATTTTCGCAATGAAAATAACATTGTGAATAGTTAAACTTAATCCAGCAAAGGAAAACTAAAATGTTCAGTTGAAATATATGATGATATGGATAACCGACCCTCAGAGTACAGAGCCTTAATATTTGAATGATACAAACAACGCAAGATATCAGCACCCAATCAAAACCCTGGATTGCGGAATAGGCCGATTTCATTGGTCAGATTAAACCAATCAAATGCCCCTAAGCAAATGTACTCTGAGGGTCGGTAATCCATATGGTTGAAATACATGATGATATGGTGGAAATACAGTCATTTTTTCATAATATTAATGAATAAGAAATTTGTTATCCAATCTTCCAACAAATGTCATCATTTTTTCCGGTTAGTTTCGCAGAATGACAATATAATAAACTAGTGTTAATTCAAATTTAACTACCATGTTATTTTTGTACAAAATCTGTACTATAGAACCTTCATACAACTAATTAATCATATTTTATTTTTTTGCTTAAATTTGCATGTAATAATGTGGAAACCAGTGACAGTGGGAGGTCCGATATCGCCGGCCCAATATCGCCGAAAAAAACTTACGCAATTTCACGATTTCTAGTTAAAATACTTCCTGTGCCATTATCGCCAAATGTGCCAATAAGGCCGAAATCGCCGAATTTGTTCGAGATTTATACTACAAATTACATTGTGGGCGTCATTCATGACGTCAATCTCATGATCAAATTTCCCAAATTTACTTTTTTCAACTTAAATTTTATTGCGTTTGCTGGAGTATTAAATTTAACGCATTTTGGGGATTAACTTCATTCGAACTTATTATAAAACAAAAAAAAAGTTTGACAAATGACGTCATTTCGAAGGTTACGCGTTTTCCATTTTTTGAACAAAAAATGATTTCTATTCCCATATCGCCGAATGTGCAAATATCGCCGAATTTTAACGCCCACAACCATTTTCTAACATGTTGTTGACTCCTGTACCTCAAGCACCACACCAACTTTTACTAAACACCCCTTCGATATCTTCAAAGTGTGTGCTGAAGCTCCATTCGTTCCACCTATCGCATCTGATTTCCCAGAATTCAATGCGCATAGAACCTCTTTCACTTGAGATACTAAAATGACAACCCTTCCAGATATCCATGATTCTTCGTGTCGTTCGGTTTCGCCCAACCTCGACAGACCGTCTGTCATGAAAAGTATCCAAACTGTACTTTTCCACTCTTGACACTGAATATCTCTTATCGCTCTGTATTTTCTGACAGCATCCTCGCTAACACCTTTGTAAGGTCGACATTGTATCTGTTTTCCACAGTGTCCTTGTCGACGCCCCCTCGTCCATGACGGATACCTTCTTCTTAGGTTCAAGTAATTTTTCACTCCAGGCAACTTTGAACTTAAAGAATTTTTCGAGTTATGCTTTTAAGAAAATTTTGAGCTCGAATTAAACTTTTCAAATTCCACCAAATTATGAGAAATTTTGAAAAAATCCAGCATATTAAAAAATGCCTTATTTTCCATCAAATTTAATTTTACATATTGTTTCAAATCAACGAAAAAAACTCTCAAAATGGTCACTTTTAGCTTTTCGCGTAGTTGACCACATATTTTTTTATATATATTTGACCATCACTCATAACCTATCCATTTTTTGCCGCACCTCTTATCTCCAGGGATGCGGTATCGACCACTCATATCTGGACAACTATTTTCTTGTCAAAAATCCCTTCCACTCATTTTCCTTTGTTTACAAAAAAACCTCTTTGGTTATACTTATTTTTTATTTAATCCTTAAGTATACATCACTATATGTAGGTTATATATTGTGTGAGTCTAAACACTAGATAAAACCAAGTAGACATAGTTTTTACATCGAAAAATTCCCATGATCCGTAATCTAGCCAAACATCTCTCATGCCACCTCCCCAATTATAACAAGTAATTATCTTAAAAATATTCTACTAACTCGTAGGGCTAAGCTTTCCTGCGCGTCAAAAATGAGTAAGGATGTCTACAACTGACTGCACCGTAGCGACTAGGTCATTCAACTTGAGTTGAAAACAATCACATATTCTCATCAGAATTCGTACTTTTTTTGTGCGCGTTCTCTGAGTTTGCAACAACGATTAATGATAAGTGTACTCTTCGTGTAAGGAAGCTTATTATTAATTTGCGGAACTGTTCCTTATGGAAAATTGTATATTTTTCACGAGTGCTAAAATATCCAGCGGCCGCGACTAACCCAGATTATAACTATGGTAACAATTACCACTCGGAATTCCAGAGTTCAAAGTTATATACCATCTCTTACTTTTGAGCAAATTCACCCTAGTAGGTAAGCATACAGTAGATTCCATTAGAACCAAAATTATCAAAGACCTCTAATACTCACTACAAGTCCGAGAGCTTGGTATTAGATTAACAGCTGTGCCAGCCTCACATACATAACACTATATATCTACCCGATCTCTCGTTTATGACATTAGTCAAGATCTGTCATAATAGTTCTCCTCTACCATAGTGTTTTTTCTTGCCAATATAACCACATCAAGTTTTATCTAGCATAAATCCATGAAAATAACGCTGACTTGATTTTTAGCATTTTTTCATCAACATAAATCTTTATTTCTCCATTCCTTAATTTTAATAATTTATTGAGATATCTCTACCGATCGAATATCAGAAGCAGACAACATCCACAGACACCGATTAAATTATTTTTGCGAAATTAACTAGCTCCATACTTATGAACTATTTTATATAATAAGAAAACTTTTGGACCCCCAAAACTCAAAATATCAAATTTGAAGCCGTCACGTGAAAAAAGAACTATTGCACTCATAAAACGAAAAATGCTTCGATTTTTTCGAAAAGTATCAAAAGAAAGCCCAAAACACTGATTCAGAAGAGTGGCTTACTTCAGTGATTTTCAAGCCGTTATCGATATAAAAATTTATAAGCCAAATCTCGCATCCGTCTTTAACTTCATTTTGAAAAATTCTTAGAAAAAAATCGGAATTCCACAAAACAACGGAAAATTACGAACCAGTACCCCTTAAGCCATTCAAGAAAAGTCGAAAATATTCGATTTTCAATCATATCTTCAATAATTAAAAATACTACAGTCTCCCAGCTAAATGACAGTTTAGAAAGTATTGCTGGGCGGATGTATTATCGGATCCTCGGTCAATTGGCGCGGCCAGTTTGCAATTAATAAGTATAATTACGTGCACAAATTTAAAATAGAATAGTTTTTTTATTAACTTTTTATTTAAATTTTCCGAGAATCCTTAATGTTTCTATTGAGTTTTGTATCAGTGCACACATAATCAAAACCGTTGTGGTGATTAGAAAACTAGTTGATTTAAGAGAATCGGACTATAATTAGGCGGTTCAAAGTCAAAGCATCAGACAAAAACTTAAGGGCTGCCATGTTNTTATTTGAAATCGTCATGTTGGTGCACCAATGGTGCATCCGGATTCACTTCGCCTTCTAAAAAAGAAAATAGAACTAGTAAATTCGTCAATTATACTATAGTACCTATAAAAGTTTAAGGACCTAACTTAAATAAGAAGTCGCAAATTGGCCACAAAAGAAGATTCAGACCATACGATTGATGCATACGATTAATGCAGTAAAGATTTTTGATTGGCAAAATTTTTGGACGATTTTGTAATTAATTTTACCGAGACAAGTTTCAAACGACAGATAATTTATTGGCTTCATTAAAAGTATTTTTTCGAGATTTTAGGATCCCGATTCATATAAAACTTAATATATTTTGAATAAAAACTTAATTTTGGAAAAATTGCGTAGGTTTAGTACTAATTCTTCATCTGGCACCTTATAGGGCTTGGTTTTGAACGTACTTATCTGGATTTTAAATACGATCACTAATTGCCGATCTTCTGACGGCAGTCTGAGGAGTATTTTAAATAAATCCATAGGAGTAAAAGACTTCGGCACTTCGGGCTAAGGTCTTACTCACTATTCGCGTGCCCTTTGGCACTACATAACTAGCTTTAGGGCAGCTTTGCATTGTGTCGACACGTCGGCGCGGCGCCAAGTTGCAGCTCATAGGCCAACAGTTAATGATATAAAAATAATTAATATTTGTTTTTCATATTACCAAAATGAGAAAAATTGTTTCAAAGTATGCCAGTAAAGCCAGTGGATCTCATCATTATTATTTAACTAATAAAAAATTAATATGTAATTCTGCAAATGTTTATATAGCAGTCTTAACAATAATATTATTGTGCACATACCATTTCTTATATAAAAATTATAAAAAAGAAGAGAGGTCATGGCAAATTTTAGAAAATATCTTTTTAGCTAAAATTAACATAATCAGTGATGAAAATATATCGCTAACAATCCTCTCATGTAAATTAATTAATAAATATAAAATAAAAATCGACATATTAGATGTCTTAGATCGTAAACTTGTTATTATAAAAAGTAGTGACAAAAAAATACAGTTCGTAATAAGCAATTATACAGTTTTCATTTTTAAAATTTTTAAAATTAATACTGTAAACATTAAAATACGCGTAAATATACTAATCTTCAATTCTTTCAGAATTAAAACTGGTCCAACAGAAATCCTTGAGAAATTTAAAAGAATATTTGATCTTTTAATCATAATTATCAAGGTAATTATTATAACTATAAACTACATCTTATCTTTTTTAGTACTTAAATTAGCACATTTTCTAGGAATAAACTACAATAAATCAATAAAATGTTATAAAATTTCAAGTCTTCTTTTTAGAAAAAAAAAGGAAGCTTTCATCAATATCTGCACAGAAACCTGGGTACCACAAGAAGTTAAAAAAAGGTATACAAAAAACATATCTTTTACAACATTCTTAAATACTCTAATAACCACAATAATGTGGTTAAGTTGCAATTTCAAGAAAAATGCAATAATTGATAATAAATCATATATTCTAATATTATATTTTAGAATCGATAAGAGGGACAGTGAATTGCAAATCAGAATTCTACAAACAAATAGGTATAACTTAAAAATTTATCTATTTTTAAAAACTCATCAATTTTATAATTATAAACCTTATACAAAATGGTTTTTAAAAATTAAACTCCAACACGGGGACTATGAGCTATCAATAATTGCAATTTTCATCATATATTTTGTGACACGTAATCCCAATAAGCTCTTTATGAGAAAATTTTCTTTTTCTATTAAACATATATTCAATTCAGGGAAAGAACAGGAGGGGAAAAGTCTCAATTTTCGATTTTGCAGTATCTACATTTCAAACAGGTACAAATCTTTCAAATATAAAAGTAACAAAATCATTAGAAAATTGATAAATTTAATTAAAAATTATGTCATAGCAAAAACTAAGTTCAAAAATAACAAACCAAATAAAATTCAATTTAGGCGCGTTATACAAAAACAACGAATTAATTATGGCATCATGGGGACAAATAAATACAGGTACACTATGATAACTTTATTATTTATAATATCAAATCATAATGTTTCAGCTGTCAAAACTAGTGAACAAAAGAAAACACCTAAAAAGGAATTTGTCAATCGAACTGATGGATACCGAGGAGGTGATTTCCCAAGAGGTCGAGGTGGTCCAAGAGGTCGTGGACACCGTGGAAATAGAAACAATAGAGGTAACCAAAATAAAAATAATTACTACTGGGAATCGCACGATGATCTTGAAAAAATTTCAAATTTTGATAGCTTATTTTGCGAAACCAGTAAAAATGAAATTATAGCAAAAAATAAAATAACAACTGAAAATAATAAAATATGGGATGGATATTGCTACACAGATCAAAAATCTGATAAAAAATATTCTCCTCCTATAAATAAAAGGTCCAATAAAAATAAAAATAAATCCACTTTTGTCATCAAATCTGAAAGTTTAGTTAAAAAATCGATTAAATTCATACTAACAAAATCTTCAGGAGGTTATTATGGATACAACCAGAATGCCTATAAAAATGATCAAAATGGATATAGAGGAAATGGTGGCAGATTTCGTGCTAGAGGTCGAGGCAGGGGACGTGGTCGTGGTGATTTTGCATTTCGAAATAATCCAGAATACCGTGAGCGAGAAAATCCGAATTTTCATCGAAGTCCTCCAAAAAACAGTGGCAATGCAGATAAGACAGCTGAAACTGAACTTAAAATCATTAATCCTGTTGCACCTCCCCTTCAAGTTAGCACTCCCTCTAAAACTGATCAAATAAATAAACAAAAGATCAAAGGGAAAAAATCAGTTGAAATTATTGACTCATCTGATGACTCTGGTAATGACACAGCTACTTCAGCTGCTCAACCAAAGAAGGGCAAAAGTGCTTTTGAAAATAAGCGAAATGAGGCAATCAAACGCTTGAAAAATTCAAAAAATCCAACATGGAAAATTTCACTTAGCTCGCTTGTTAAAATGAACCCATCTGACGATTCAGTATCACTCACTGAAGATGCAAAATCTGCAAATAATGGGGCTGAAAATTGGAAATTTGCTATTACATTGAGAAATGATCTTCCTGTTGAGGATATCAAGGCCCGATGCAAATTCCTAGGGTTCAAAACTGGAAAATATCATATAGAATGTGCTGATCACACGATACCTTGTGATAAGAAAATTACGTTTTCTGGGAAGAGTAGTAAAAAATACTTCATGACTTTTTGGTTCGCATGGTCAGCCGAATGTGCTCATGAAACAGATTTTACGTACTTCTACAATAACTTTGGATTTGTGACACATCACATGGCAAGAGTTACTGAAGACGATAAATCAACTATGTGTGTCAATTGGCACTACATAAATAGTGAAAAAATTGATTTCGATATTGCCATAAGTTTCATGATGTATGAAATACATCATCTTCTATCAACAAACAAAATCCATGCTGATAGAAATCTTGAAAAAATGGCAATAAATAATAGGAAATTCGACAAACTTTTAACTAGGGAAGTTGCAGACCCACACCGAATGCGACTTACGCCGTTAAAAACTCCGATCAATCTTCAAGATCATTGGGAGTCAATTAGCGCTCCTTATAATGAAAAAATGCAGGCGCACCTGGTAGGCAAAGACTATAAATTGCTGAACCTTAAACTGCGCATCTGTTGCGATCCAATGTTATTTAGTATCACTGAAGAACAATGGAAAGAAAAAAACATTCTCGTAAGAAACAGAAATAAAAACACTGTGCGAAATGATGAAAAAATGGTCTCTATGAAACAAGTGAAATTGATGAGGGAATTCATAGACCGCCAAAGATTCAATAAAGTTCCAGAAGATTTAATCTCAAAAAAACTTAAAAATCGCCGAGAAATCATCAAAGCTTCACCACAAAATGGTATAAATGATGAACAATTTAAATTATTTGTCGAATCAACTGTCAAAAACGCTCTCTGGATGGATACAAGAGCTACTCTATCTGATTTGAGAATTAACGAAATTCTCAATAAAGGGAACTGCAATAAAAATGCAATTCTACAATCCCATTCCACCATTGTTGAGATGTTAGGTGACCAATACACACAAACTCTCGACAGTGTGGATAAGACCCTCAGAATAATTACCATTAAAATTTCTGAGAAAACGGGAATTATATTTGACAGCTCAGATTTCAAGAACTTGGAACCAAATCCTGAAACTGAAGACACCTTTGAAATAAATTCAAAAATCAAGATCACTAACAATGGAAAAACAGAGGAATTTGAAACGGCCTTTGATCATATTTCCAAAAAAGCAAATTCCAGTATAAAAGAAATGAGCAACGTTGCCGATCGGCAACAACCAATGATCACGAGTTTGGCGCAATCCGCAAATACTCAAATCTCATTGGCTCATCACTATGCCCATTTATCAGCAAGTAGAAAAACTAAAGCAGGGTCCACATCGAAAGATAGGGCTGAATGCTTTATTAGACAAACTGAACTACAATCCAAAGATAAAGTCAATACACGGATTAATATAGACCTAAAAAGAAAAAGGTCAAATGATGAAATTAATGCACAGCCTCCAAAGAAAAAATCAGATGACGAAATTAATCTTAACAACTTAACTCTAGATGATAAGAGTAAAGGTGATACAGTCATGTCTGATCAAACAACTGAAGAAACTTCAATGGAACAAAACACCGATATTTCTGAGATTTCTGTTTTTGAAAATCCAGAAAGTTCCAGAAATAATGAAGTTTCACCAGAAACTGAGCCTTTAAAAATCAGTCACACAATTGCGAAACTTAGATCTATCACAAAAAATCTAGTTGATATAATTGATATTTCGGACCACTCTGACAATTATAATACTCTGGTTGATAGAGTTCAAGTAAATAAAGACGCGGCGGTCAGAACCAACATCTTGAATGATTTCTGCAATGCAATTGTTAAAAATAATGAACCTCAATTAAAAAATATGACGGCCTCAACATACAGACACTGGATATATCAGTACTCTGGTTCAATTCTAGCAGACCTTCTAACCATTATAGAAGATGAAGCTTTGTTAGATTGGAATGAGGAGATGGAAAATTATTCAAAATTGGATCTTTTTGAAGAACTCAAAGATTTCACAATTGAATTAGGCCAAACCCATATTTTCAAAACCGATCCAGACTGGACACTAGGGATGATCAAGTTTGACGTTGATATTGACCATCTACTTCCACTACCAAAAACCCTACAATGTTTCACCAAATTGATGGCGATCTTCACAGAAGGTTGTCTCAATAATAAATGGAAACCTGCCATATGGAGAAATAAAAAAATAACAGCCTATTTTTGTGTTCTACATATGGACATAATTGCAACCAAATTGCAATTATACAGAAATAATAATCCAGGGTTATCAATGCAAGAAACTGAACTGATTAATAACTATGAAAAAACATTTATGATAGTTCAAAAAAATCTTGCAAATTCCGAGGTACTTCTTAAAGAAAAAAATTATCAACCAAAGATAAACGATTTCTTTAAAGAAGTAACCCGAAACGTCACTGACGACCAAAACCCAACACAAGTGAGTACTCTTAATCTAATGAGTATTAATAATATTCTTGAAAATTCGGTATCAGACATACAAAACATGTCTATAGACGAATCTGAAAAATCAGAAAACTTTGAAAATAATAAAAGAAAATTGAATAAAAAAGTAGAAACAAAGAGTATTATTCCTCGAAGTTCAATGAGTTCTCCAAACTTGAAAAGTAACAGTGAATATATCTATTCTACCAATTGCGATAAAACGATATATGAATCTGAAATTATAATTGAAGACATAGGCGATGTTATAATTGAAGACAAATATATTGATTATCCAATATGCGAGAATAACAAATATTCATCCATTACTCATGAAAAAGACAGTTTGGAGAATTTTGTTGAAAATTTCGACGAACTTTTCAAAGACTCGGAGGAGACAATCTCTGACAATTTGAAAAGTAAAGATACATCTTTTAATATTGAACATGCAGCAGCTTACCACTGTGAGTTAGCTGCTAAAGCAGAAATTGATGACAAATTAAATGAAACGGATAGGTTCGAATTTTATGGACAATTCTTTGATTATAAAAATATAAAAGATCCAGACAAACTCGAGATTTACAAATCTATCCAAAACCGTGAAAAGGAATTATATTTACATTTTAGTGAGGAGGAATTTAAGAATACTCTATCAATTAATCCTGAAAAATCAAGTAATAAGGAAAGGTTTAAAAAGAGAATAGGTAAAATTGATACTGACTATGATAAAGGTCATTATTATGCTCACCCAGAGTATTTTAGGAATCTAACTAAACCCGAAAGAGAATTAGAACTTCCAGAAGCAACACTAGCAAATTTTCCCGTTCCGGAAATCTGTCTAAAAATTCCAGAAGCAATTAAAAATAAATATTATTCCCATGCTGCACCTGCTTCAGTTCATTATTTAAGTGATGACACAGAAAAAATTTCGCTTAAAGATGAACTTTTTGAAAATAATAAAAATTTAGCCATAAAACTTCAATCGGAAGCAATTCCATTTATGTACGTTAATTTGGGTAAAATTAACTCAAACAAATTAAATGACTTGGTAAATAGTCATCCTGAGGTTAAAATTTTTGCAATTTCAGAAGTAAGACTGAATAAGGGGTATATTCAGAGCGGTAAACTGGTACCACCAGGATACTGTATATTTCACTCAGAATATGATGAAACAGAAAAAATCTATTCACTTTTTCTGGTCGCTAAGGAATATGAAGATAAAATAACCCTTATAGAAAATGTAGGTAGTTTTTGTACGATTAAGTTAAACTTAGGTAGAACGCCAACTTTTTTGACCTGTCTTTATAGGCATAACTCTGGGAGTGAATTGTTTAATAAAGGCTTCAATAAAGGTAAACAAGATTTAGACTTTCAAAATTCTAAATTCTTAGAATGGTTGAAATTATCCATTAACAGTGGGGGGGCGACCCAACACATATTAGGGGGAGATTTTAATCTTAATCTAATACAACCTAGGGTTGGTGAAAATGAATTAGTGGCTAATATAAAAAATGAACTTTTTTCTTTTAAAAATTTATTGAAAAAGGGCATGAACACCCACTGTAATCATTTAAGTAAAAAGCCGTCTTGCATAGATCATATCTTGGTTAAGAATTTAAAAGTTCAAAATTTTCAACTTAGAGATTTACCAGGCAGCATTGATGATGGCCATAAGGCTCTTTATGGTTTCTTACCGATTCCAAAAATCAATGATGACTTTGTCAAAATTGTTTTATCAAGAAGGCCGGTCAGTAAAGTAAAAATTTTTTCAACTCTATCTGTTTGTTGGCCAACTTTTTTAAACAACATGAACAATACAGATAGAACTGAACCGGATAAAGCCGAAAAAAATGTTAAGTTTTTGTCGGCAATAATTAATATTTTAGAGCCCGAACAGGCTAGACTTACGCCTATTCGAAAATATAATGCTCCCATGGCTCCAGATACCGGGGAGTGGTATAGGCGAATAAATTTATTAAAAATGTGGCGTAATGAAATTTTATTACATAATCCGGAATTGATAACTAAGAAGAAAAATAAATTTAAAAAAAAACTTTCGAATAAAAAAAAGGTTTCAAAAAACCAAAAATTTTCGAAAATTTCAAAAATAAATAAGACCAAAAATAATGTAGGCTCAGAAATAACCAGAGATTTCTCATCTAGTGACGCACTAAGTGGGGAGATAGGTACTCAGAGTAATTCTCTTGATTTCAATATGGAAAATATTGAAGGTAATATTGATGAAATAAATAAGTCTTTAAAACAAGCAAATTTTCAATTCAAAAAATACTACCGGAGAGATAAGCGTATTTTAATGATGGATATGTTCGAGGATAAATACATTGACATGCAATCCATCTGGAAAACTGTCAATAGATTTACTGACAACCAACTATCCTTTTATCACGCGAGTGAGTTAACGGCCACTGAGTTGGCTGAAAATATTCATAAATTACAACATGGGGAAAATGAACATATTCCTTTTTTAGATATCGCTGCAGATAAAATTTTTGATAACGCAAAAAGATTACCTGGTAAAAAATTTGAATTAAAAGTACCCAATTGGATGGGAGATAACAATTCAAATTCCGCGCGTAAATGTGTGATCGCAGCAAAAAAGAACACACGAGGCGCTGATGGGATAAATGGAAGATTCTTGGACGCTATGCCGATGTGCTACCAACCAATAGTTCAACATTTGTTCAAAATCAGCTACGAACAAGGTATATTTTTTAAAAATTTCAGGGACAACAAAATAATTTGCATAGATAAATCGACTAAAGCAAAAGATCGCAATAATCCAAAATTGAAAAGGCCTATAACTATACAGGATGCCTTAGGGGCATGCCTAGAAAGATGTTGTGCGGCTCAATTTATTAAATATTGTGAAAAAAACGAGGGATTGATGGACTGGCAACATGGATTTAGGCCGTGTCGCTCATGCGCCACGGCTTACGCGACATTTGTCAGGACAATTAATACACGTAAACAAAAATATGCGGTGGCCGTCTTTCTTGACGGCTCAAACGCTTTTGGGTCCCCTAGTCACGAAAAAATTCTAGAATTGTTAGCAGAAAGAATAACAAATAAAACTACGTTCAACTGGTTCAAAAACTTTCTCATCAAGAGAAAATTTTTTGTACAACATCTCGACCAAAAATCTGCCACCTATGAATTACCTAATAGGGGGGTTCCTCAGGGGTCTTGTCCAGGCCCAGTACTTTATTGTTATGTCAACAATGATTTGGATAAAGTAATTAAAAAATTTAATTCAGAGGAAATGTCGATTTTAAACTATGCTGACGATTCTACATGTATGATAACAGGTGATACCTGGATGGAAGTAGAAACAAAGTGCAACATTTTTACCTCTGCGGTTACTGAATGGCTCAAAGAGGTCAATATTTCTATCAACCAAAAGAAGAGTTTTTACATGAAGTTTGGTAAGAATTTTGATGAAAACAATTTTAATATAAATATTGAAGGTGTACCAATAACAAAAATTGATACATTTAGGTTTTTAGGAATTCGAGTTAATGATTCGCTTGAGATAACCCCTCAATTTGATCATTTACTAGAAAAATTTAGGGCCAGTACTGTTTTAGCACACACGTTAAAAGATTACGGCTGCAAACGTCAAATTAAAGATGTGATCATGTCCTATTCGTCGGGTTCGTTTAACCATGGCATGAATGTAGCACGGCCACTTACTTTAAAAGAGTCTGGAAAACTTCAAGCCCAAATCAATAAGCCCATAAGGATTATTTATGGTATACACAATAAAGTAGACTCTGACGGAAATTATAAAATGTTGTCACAAGCAAAAATGTTGAAAATTCTAGGCATAAAATGTCTACGATTAGACCAACAAAAAAATGGTATGACAATTGTGGATAGTAATATTAATGAGAAAACTCCACAAGACGTATATAAAATACTAACAGATTGCATGTTTTACCCAACGGGAAGACCGTATGTCGACCCATTTTTGGATTCGCATAAAAGACATAGAGTTGAAAGTTTTGATCCATTTCAGAACATTTTTAAACGAGACTATATATTAGCTAGAGATCTAGGTTTGCGTAATATAAGTTTCACACTTCCAAAAAATATTAAAAAATTATCAAAAAAGATAATTAGTCAAACATATCCTTATAATCAGTTCGAGGCGCTAAATCAGCTCCCAGGAGTCATTAGAGCTAACCTCGGTTTTTACAGTAATAAAAATATGATTAAAATGTATTATGGAAGTCTGTGTCAGCACAAACCAAAATATATTGGTGATAATTGGTGCAAAGAATGTCAACACCTGAATATTAACCATGGTGTTTTCAGAAATTTCATCAAAAAAATGTCCTTTTCAGTAACATCTAGTCAAAATAGAAAACTAATACCGATAATTCCGATCGAATTAGTTGAACCTAAACTAAACCAGGTTATAAATGAACTTGTAGTTTTTGATGGACTTATTATTAATATGGCTGCCAAAGGTTACAAATCAGAAGCGTATGAAGCTAGAATTACGGAGGTTCTATCGAACTGTAGTACGGTAAATAAAAATAAAGAAAATTTACACGGATCTGAGTCGATATCCAGAACCACAGTGGGCGAAAATCTCTACAATCTTGTAGAGAATGCTAAAAGTATAAATGTTAAAATTAAAAAAGAAAATAAGCTTAATCTATATATTGGAAACAAAAACTTAAATGACTTTTTTCAATATTTTTCAGATCAAACTTATAATAAATTCAAGGATTATAATAAAAAAGATCCTCGTGACAGCCTTTTTTACAAAAAATAAACTGTCTAAAGGATAACTAACCATAGTAGGTTTCTGCTTTTTCTTAAATAAAACCATCCAGTGTCGATATTTTTCATTCACTGATTATTTACAAATTTAATTATTAATTTGTACTTCTTCAGTTTTGGCTTTATTGTATCTTTATTTTTTCCATGTCTGACAATATTTACAGTCTTGCAAAATAATATACACAATAGTCAAAAACTCTTAATAGTATAATAATTTTTGATATTTACAATCTTAATATCTTAGTATTGTTAATTGCTATAAATGTTAAAATTTCTTTTCAGGTATTGCAATAAAATCCGAAAAGAATGATAGACCTACGTTCAATATCAGAAGAATCGATAGCTATCAATCAACAATTTTGAATGTGAAAGACTACAAACGATGGAGGAAATTGCAGAATGAAAATATTTATTTTATCCGTTTTCCTGTTTTTTGGGATCGCATAATCAGCAAAAATGGTTTTTTGACTTTTGACAGTGAAGGAAAATTAACCTTCATTGATAAAAGTAATCATATAAAAAGATTTCAATTTTCTAAATCTGATAAAAAGGAGCAGAAAAAATCCAGAAATCTTTTTATCAAAAAAATTGACACGTATAATCTTGCAATACTTTACCCAAGAGTTCGAGAAATTTACAAAAATTTGTCAATTGCTACAAACCCAAATCTACCTGAAATACTAATTAATGCTCTAAAAGCTAATAACGCATATAAAAATCAATTTGTAACATCTAAAATTAGCGGCACTAATGAGCGAAGACTTCTTCAGAATCTAGGAACAGAAATTAAATCAAACCATACGATTTATTTCCAGTACTATAATCTGAAAGGACTTCGTGCACTTGAGCCCAAAATTGAGATCAAATTAGTTAATAATGTGATCAAAACTTTTTTATCCAATAATAAAGTTCTTGATCATGTTAATTTTGAAAGATATTGTTTAGAACATTTTGAAACAAGCGTCTTTCAAATATTTTATCAGAGTCTTGACCAGTTTGATATTTTGAAAAAAATTAAAGTGTTTCTAAATTCTTGCAAATCTAAAATCAAGGCTCCTAATAATTTCGTTCCTATTAACTTAGGTCTTTGCGTTAAAAATCGAATTTTAATTAAAAATCGCAAAAGAAAATCTGAGTGTACTACTGAAAATATTAAGAAAATTTTTAAGGCAGACTCTAATGTAACCATCAAGAAATCTGTAGGAAAATTTGAAGCAATCAAGTTTATCAACCCTTTCGATGATGAACTATTTGGCTTCGAACTTGAAATTTTTCCGGATAATAGTAAAATTGACTATTGTACCATTCGAAATAATCTAAGTCAGGTTATTGAAATTTTGAGAAACATCAGCAAACCAGCAAATCTTGATAAAACTTTTGCTGAATTGGTTCAAATAAGCTCAAAAATCAATACTACCTTCAGCAATATTATAACTCAATCAGCAATTGACTCAATAAAGCAGTATTTTCGGGACGAATCGGACGAGAAACTAGCGTTCAATCTCCTGTTGATAAAACTTGCTTTCAGTGATGAGTTAAAGGTTGAGGATATATACTTAGACTCAGGCATCAATCTATCTAATTCAGTATATATATGTAAACAAAAGTAATTAAAAAAGTAATTAAAAAAATAATAAAAAAAAAAGCTCGTTCATATACTTTCAAATACGTCTTTTGAGTTCTTAAGTTTTTTTTCCAGAACTATTTTTAATTAATAATAAAAATAGAAAGTTCTCAGATGTATTTATGAACCATTTCTAAATTATAAAAATTCAAAAAAAAAGATTCAGAAAAAGAAATTCCAAATAAAATGTTTCATTTAATTTTATTTTTTTTATATTTTTTTTTCTTTATCTCTGTAAAATGATCTTCATCTGACAAAATTCTTTTATCAATTTGATCTTAGAATATATCCTGTTTAGTTGAGTGATCTTATGTTAAGAATTTCAATAATAAGTAAATAAGGTAAAAGCTAAAAACAGCTTAACATTCATAGCACAACATTTTTATAAAGAAAGTTATTTTCTGGAGGAGGTTAATTCTAATTAATAATTATTATTTCTTGGATATGGATTCTTTTAGAAAAATGCTGCTCTTTATAATTAGGTAATTATTAAAAGAAACATGGAGAGTATTTATGAAAGTTTTTCTTTTTTCTTTCTCAATTTATTTATAAGTTAGAATTAAAACTGTATACCTCCTACTGTCTTCATCGATCCCATTCCTTTAAGTAGGAAAATCTTATAACTATTTCATCACAATATGACAAAATTAATAAATAAATATAAAATAAAGGTCACTATTTAACTGAAACTAATCTAAAACCTACAAAATCCTTTGTGGGTTCTAGAAAGGTAAAATATGATGTTTTGTGAATAATTTTTTGTGGGAGAGCAAATGTAAAAGCAAGCACTATGATAAAAGAAATAAAAATGGAAGATTGACTCTGAAAAATAAATTAAAAAAAACCTTTCAGGCTAATTTTTCGTTTTTGTTTTCTTTTCATTTATCTGTTAGAAGTGTATCACACAATTACTAACTGGGGTAATTGGCTAAAAATAAATTAAATAAATTAAAAAATGTAATTCAATGTCCAAAAAGTATATTTATTTATAAACAAAAATAAATGATATATTCAAATTTCTACTTGCAGATTCTCAGTCATTTAAATGTACAAATTAATTTTCAAAAAGGCATTCCCAGGGCAAACTCATCCACAGTTGCATTAAAATAGGATTTACTGACAATCTTCCATGCTGAGGGAACTAGATTGTTCATCAAATCTTTATCATAGGAGAAAATATATATAATTTCTTCGTCTTCAAATTTAAACTTATACAGGAACACTTTCAAATCATAGAATTTCTTGAGATGAAATACACGTTTCCACTCATGATATTCTTGATCACCATCCATTCCTTCGCCACCTTCGGAACGATAAAAAGCATAATCAGGAATAACTTGGAAACACCCGAGCAAATTTTGATAATATCTATTAAATTGTTCTCGGGTCATGGAGGGGGTTAATTTAGCAAATCTTGATGTAGCTTAAATATAAACATTATAGAAGAATTTTATATCTCTTAATTCGATAAATTTGGCAAAATTGTACAACTTTTTAATTCACACTAACTATTTAATAAAATTGTACTATACGATAGGAGATGAAACGAAAAATTTCCACAATTTCGATAATCTTCTTTTTTTTTCGTGTGAAAAATTATTTTGGAAAAAATTGTAAAAAAAATCTCTAAAATTTTACAATTAATAAAACTGATAATATAAATATTAGCTGTGATATAATTATCACAGCAACTGGTATGTAATAATACACAACTCAAGAATTATGAGTTTACTGACAAATAAAAATAGTAAAAATATTTTTAACCATTAAAATGAATTAAAATACTTACCATAACTTTTGGTACCAATTTGACAAAATCATGAAACAGCAAATCAACCCATAGTTGAGGTTTATTTGAAGATCCATTGTTTTATGATTTTCAATCTTGATACATCATAATAAAAGTGGTCACAGGGCCCCTTCCCAGTTGTGAAACGACATTCTATAATGTCGAATCATCTCTGGGTTGGGCCTTGTTTCTACATTCAAATCTCAAAATTTCAAACGGTCAATTTGAATTTTGTGATTTTTAATTTTTTGAAAAATACTTGTAGTATTTTTATAGGTTGAAAAAGATTCGTATATAAAAAATTCGTAATCAGTATAGGAAAAGCTTTTATTACATTTAACTACAACTCAATGTCATGAGACAGTAGTTACATAAATAATATATAAAAATAAAAAAGAAATAACAATGAAAATAAATACGGTAGCACTCCTATTATAAAAAGAACTTTTGTTCCTTTATTAATAACTAAAGAGTTGTTATGGTATAAGGGGTAAATGGGCATTCCACTTGTGTAAAGTATTGCTTAGAAAACTCATACCTTTTGAGTCTACGTCACCCTGATATTCGAATGAAATCATTTTTTCATTTCGATTAATAACCGCCTGTTTAGCCTCGCCAGGCATAACTGAGGCAAAAACAATCTTCTTCTGCACAGCTTGCTCAGACTGAAGAAAGGGACGATATATTGGACCCATCAATTTCTCGGACTAGAATTTTTAAAAATTATTTTTTTAATTCATAAATGAACTAGAATCATCTTTCTTTTTTTAACTATCAAGCGAGAATTCTCAAAATTTATAATTAAAAATAATAATCTTTAACAGTCAGATGTTATGTTTTCTTTTCTTTCTAGTTGGCATGTCATTGGCAACATACACAAAAACTAATGAAAATATGACTAAAAATTTTTTGTTTTTATCTTTTTTTCTTTGACATTATTTATTTTTTTTTCTCTCTCTTAATATAAAATAAGAAATAAAAATATGTAGAGTTAAGATAAAATTGATTTCTTTGAAAAATAAAATCTTTAAAAAATAAATTCTTAAAAATAATTTTGAACAAAATTCTCGTTTTAGAGAATAGTTTTGAATTTAATTCGAATTTATTCCTGGTAAAAGACTTTTCCAAAATTACTACTCCGTCTTATAGATCTAAATCAACTAATTTTAAAATTACTAACTCGTAAATTGAGAGGACAATTGGAACCCTTTTCACAATTGTCAATCAAACAGGGATAACCAGAACGCATCTCTTTTCCTTCAAAACTTAAGAGTAACATATTCCATTTTCTATACAGAAATGGATCAGCGTGATGTAAACCCTTATTCAGCTGAAAACTAGGAATGGATCCATCTAATTCCAGTTTCAATCTCTTGTATACTAATTTATACAAGTCAGCAGCAGCATACCCAAGTTTTGTAGCATCAACGTTGGCGCGGGCTCGAAAGTTAGCAAGCTCTCTACCGATCCAAGTGGACACGCTTGTTGCTCCAGTTCTCATTTTGGTAACAACCGCCAAATTATTCGTTAAATCGGACTGAAAATGAGAATATAAAAATAATAAAATAAAAAATAAAACAAATTAGAATAAGAATTATAAATCCGATGACAATAACTATAAAATATGACTTGACTAAGTATTGTTAATAATTTTTTTTTAGTGTTTTTTAGGATTGAATAAAATTATTATCTAAAAGGACCAAGAATGAAGTTACATAAAATAACGTTTTGTTCATGGAACCTAAAATAAGATTCTATAGATATATTTTCTATGTCACCTGTGTTAGTGCTAATTTAAAATCCAAATCGGCCAGTAAAGGAGTATATTTACGAAGAAGGGGTTCTTCAACTCCAGCATAATATAAAAAACTTGTAGCAGCAATCTTCAGCTTCTCAATTTTCTCATCAGAAATCATAATATCTCCGATGTTCAACATAATTGAGCCTAAATCATTTCCACCATAAATCTCAAACCCGATTTCAGAGCTCAATCTCAACCATATTGATTTGGTTTTGGGAGCATAGGGATTATTAAAGTTTCCAGCACCCACGCCGGTTATTACCTTTATATACTCTCCCTTTCGCTTACCATCACGTGAAGATAAAAAATGCTTGTTATCATAAACAACTTTTCTTTGTCCATCTGCCGATATGCCCTTATACTCAATCACACCACTAATGTTCCTACCAGTAGCAAGCACATTATGAATGCTTAAATAAAATAAAAATTTAAATTATGACAACAAAAATTACCTTAAAATTTAAAGGTATTATTGACTAAATATACAAAGAAATGATATAAAAACGTTTCATTTTATATTTGTCAATTTGAATTTAATGCTTTTCAATGCTCCTTACAATTTTATCACGATTGCAGTATTTAATGCCATGGACACATCTGGACTCAGTCCTATCTGACCGTGTCCTCCATCGATGACAAATGATGCAGTGCGACAACCTCCAGCCTCGGAGGTTTGACATGGGGCATTTTCACAGACCTCCTGTGATCTCTCAGCACCATATCTGCAAAATTGGCTTCGTGATATCAAACGAGAATAATTTAAAATTCCGGTAATGTTATGATTACGATTAGCATTACGGTAAATTAAACTCATCTTAGCATTAACCGTCTCAATAGGCTCTACTATAAAACGATTTCGTTTATTCAACTTATCCAAATCTTTTAAAGCTGAAGGATCCAACTTTTTCTGATCCCGATGAGCCTCCTCCACAAGAGTCGGTTTCGTTCGTAGTAAATAATTTGCATCACTTGAAACTTCACCTGAGTGTAGGTTAACATCTGATACTGATTTATGGCAATGAACATTCTGCAAACGCTAATTAATAGATAAATTATGAATTTGACAATATTTGCCAAATATCCATATTAATATCATATAATTAATTTTGGATTGACTATTATATCTTAAATAGTTAATATGTGACTTATTTTTTGGTCTTTCGATTTTTTTGCTCAATCAGAGTACATAGTTGTATCAACTAGTATGATCAGAATGATCTACTGATCAAATAGAAACAATAATTTACGTGCCTTATTTGAGAAATTTTTTCTCATCTTTTTATATTTTTTTTCCGCTTAATTGTATTTTTTTTTCTTTAGAAAATCAATTAAAAACAAATTAATATTATTCTTTATTATTAAAATTTCGTTCGATGATAGGTCTCTATTGCAAAGGATGAACAAATCAGAAGTTTGCATGTGACTTAGTATGTTTATGAAATTAAATAATAATAGGCCAACAAAAAATTTAAAAATTTAAAAAATTTTTTATTTTTTTTTATTTTAACAGTATAAACTTACTGATATAGGGAGATCCAAGGCGTCTAGTTTCAGACCGA
>SCLH01001143.1:55435-65578 GCA_004367855.1 Oikopleura vanhoeffeni | reverse complement strand
GTTCAAAAAGGTCATTAACACGTGTAATACAATGTTAATTACCCAATTTCGAGACCCAGTATGCGAAATTACTCTCGTGCAAATTTTGCGAAATATTCTCATTCGAAAAAAAACCTGTATCGAAAATGATTATAATAAATCGAAAGCTCCACAAATAAATTAGTTTTACTAAAAAAAGCATTTATTTGAAAATTAACATGTCATACTATGAAAGTTTGAATTATTAAATTGGCTTATTTTATTTTGCGATGAAATTTCATTTAAATATTGTATAAAATAAAGTTATTATGGTTCTGGTTAAATTATGATTTTTAAAAATATGACATTTCAAAATATGGCACTTTGAGTTATTCCATTTTGTAATATGACATTCTGTCAAATACAATTTTCTTAAAAAACATTCCTCATAACTATTTTTGAAGATTAGTATATTCGTTTAAGGGGGTAGCAGGGATGTGGCAGATTGGTACATTTTTTTGGAGTGATGTTTGAAAGAAAAACAAATGTGAAAAATTTTTATTTAATTTTTATCTAAAATGAAAGTGTTCATACTTGCAAACGTTAATATTTTGAAATTTTTTACATATCTTACTTAAGTATCTGTAAAAATATCAAAAACCACTTTTCATTACAACTCCATTTCCAACTTGACCCGATGTGGGTTTTTTTTAAAAGGCGATATTTATAAACTTCAGACATTTTCGGGTGTAATGCACTAATTAGTGGGAGAATCATTATCCACATGCAAAAATTTCTTAAATATGAAAGTTTTTTTTTCCATGAAAAATAGAGAAAAACAGCTTTTTAGGAAAAAAAATTGACCTTCAATTGAGTTTAAATATAAAAAAATTTCGTGACTTTTAAAAGTTAAGTAGCCTATTACACCCGCAATTTTATACAGATTTTTTNTACTTAACTTTTTACCATCAAATGAAAAAATTTAACACAGAATATTGTTTTAATCACCGTGGTACAATTTAATTATCAATTATTATAGTTTGTTTTTCTTGAGATACCGCAAATTTCAGCGATGTGGCAGATTCGTAAAAATTTTTGGGGTGATTTTTGAAAGAAAAAAATGTGAAATTTTTTTATTTTATTTTCATCTTCAATAAAAGTGTTCATTCTTGCAAACGTTCATATTTTTAATTTCTCAACATACTTAAGTATCTGTTAAAATATCAAAACCACTTTTCCTTACAACTTGATTTCCAACTTGACCCGATGTGTGATTTTTTTAAAGGCGATATTTATAAACTTCAGACATTTTCGAGTGTAATGCACAAATTAGTTGGAAAATCATTATCCACATGAAAAAATTTCTTTAATATGAAAGTTTTATCTCCATGAAAAATAGAGAAACACAGCTTTTTAGGAAAAAAAATTGACCTTCAATTGAGTTTAAATATGAAAAAAGGTTCTGATTTTCAGACGAAAAGTAGCCTATTACACCCGCAATTTCATATAGATTTTTTGAAAAAAATAAATTTTCCATAAATTGCGTGTGGCACAAACCGGTGTCACAAGCAAGTGTTGTAAATTTCATCAGTAGTTCAGAAACGATATTCGATTGACCCTTCCATCGGTTGAAATACGGAAATCAAATAGATATCA
Organism: Oikopleura vanhoeffeni; assembly: GCA_004367855.1. Lineage (NCBI taxonomy): Eukaryota > Metazoa > Chordata > Appendicularia > Copelata > Oikopleuridae > Oikopleura > Oikopleura vanhoeffeni. Next base: position 63,964 of record SCLH01001143.1, on the reverse strand, counting down.
CACAATTACACAACAGATTCGGCATGATTTTTCAAGGAGAATTTCAAAAAGCATTGATAAAAAACTTTTGACTTGATTTGCTAAAAGTTTTCATAATATTTCTAAAAAAAGTTGACAAAAAATGACAAATGAACATGTTATGATTTTTTAAACAGCATTCAGAAAATATGTGAACATGCATGAAAAAGTTAAAGTAGCTTTTTTTTTCGTTTTTATTCACAGATTTTAGAAAAAAAAAAAATTTTGGGTGAAAAATGCGTGAAATTTTGGTAATATTTTGAATTTTTTTGAAAATTTTACGAATTCAAAAATAAAAGTTCGAACTCAAATCTTTCCTAAATAGATAAAAATGATTTAAATTTTATTTAATCTGGTTCAGCTACCAATAACAAGCACAAAAAAATAAACCAACTAATTATTTTCGTAAGTTTAATTGACGCCAGTTTGCCCCATCGCTGCTACCCCTTAAGCATTACATTAATACTTTGACTTCATTTTATTACAATATTTTATTCTCTGAAATATTATAACAAATTATATTTTTAAAGGATAATTNCTGAAATTTTCATAATATTTCTAAAAAAAAGGTGACAAAAAATGACAATTGAATATGTTATGATTTTTTAAACAGCAGTTAAAAAATATGTAAATATGCAGGAAAAAATAAAAATGGCTATTTTTTTCTGTTTTAATTCACCGATTTTAGATAAAAAAATGAGTGAAAAATGCGTGAAATTTCAATAATATTTTGAATTTTTTTGAAAATTTCACGAATTCAAAGAAAAAAGTTCGAACTCAGATCTTGCCTTAATTAGATAAATAAATATTATAATGAGCTGATACACATTTATTCTGGTTGAGCTAACGATAACAAGCACTAAAAAATAAACCAACTAATTATTTTCGAAAGTTAAATTGACGCCAGTCTGCCACATCGCTGCTACCCCTTAAAACCCTGCTACCTTCTTTAAACGCTCGCAATAAAAATTTCGCAATAAAAATTTCGCAAATTTTTTGCTACCAAGTTTCAATTGACTNAGATATGAATCCGTAAGTTCCTAACTAACGTTAATTACTAGCTCAGCTGACGTGTATTTCCAGCTGAGCTTAGGGGCTGAGGAATAGGGCTACTGGCCGACTTTATAGTGGAAAAAGGTCGGTCGGTAGCAGAAGCTCCTTAAGAGGTTGGCTACGTTTTAGGGAGTCCTAATCTTAGGTCCCGCTTAATCATATTTAGCCTTTCTTTCTCTGTTAACGTTAAACTGTGCATTTTAGAATAAACTAACGTTAACAATATATGTGCGCTCTTGTTACCTTTATCGAACGGCAATGCAGTACTTTTAAGGTGTGACCTTTATTAAGTCGGTTTTGACCCGTACTCAGGCACTATGTTTAACGCTTGCAGATTGTATACCCAAATTGCTGAGGGTTTAATATTTCATTTAAAAATGCCAAATTATCCTTAAATTCGTGTTATTTATGCACTTGTTTGTGAGAATCGGCGAAAATGAGAGTTTTTTATATTCTTCTTCACATTCGATAACTTTTTATTAATTTTTTTAATACGGGACTTAAAAAGTAATAATTCGTCAATTTTGTAGTCACAAAAGTTGCCTGGATTATGAAACATAACTTTGATGGTATATTGAGAAGAATATATAAACCCAGTAAAAAGTGTTTCATCAAAAGCCCATATCCGTATCTGTCAAAATGCACCGAGGCCCTTGATCATGTTTACAAATTCGACTCAATTATGTCGGCTTAAANGAGAGTTTTTAATTTTCTTATTCACATTTGATGACTTTTTATAGACTTTTTTATTAAATTGTTTTAATATGACTGTTGATAATGAATCTTCGGTTATATGCTTGATTCAAACGCAACGCCACGGATGGTGCAAAGACACTACGGGTCCAGAGATTGTCGGCCACTACGGGAGTTAAATTTCAGTTTTGAACTTAATTCTGAATGTTTGTTTAAAATTGAAAATGTTTGTCTAGCGTTTTGTGCACGATATTTGCTCTTTTTCTCTTAATATTCACAGGAAAATTTGAACGACAAATTATTGAGAGACCTAGAGATTAATTTAACTTTGAATATGGATAAAGTTGGGGGCATGACATTTATCATACTAATAGTTAACACGTCTTTTTCTTTAAAATTTTTTTGTTCTAAAGTGTAATTTTGGCTTTGAAAAGTGTAAAATAAAGTTCACAGGCACATTTTAACTATTAAAATAGTTTAGAAAACTGATAATCATATAATTTGGATGAAGAGTTCTCGGCTTTAGTTTAAAATTTTAAAGAAATTAGCCGCAAAGAATATATTTTGAAATACAAATCTGCTTTTTTTGGACACTGTAGATTAAAATCTATTCGATAATTTATGTTATGGATAATTTATGGGCGGCAAATCTCAACATCCACCAAAATTTCTCTTGCATGTTTGAAATGTAATTACTAAAACAATTAAATGTGTAATCCTTCGATTGGATGTGATATATATCGATTATGATTCCCGAGTAACATAAATATCTTATTCCCTATTCTTTTAACAGGCAAATAAGATATTTATGTTACTCGGGCATCATAATGGATATGCGGAAATTTTCGAGATATTTTTTTAAAAATCGACAAAAATGACAGAAAATATATGGTTTTTTAAAGAGCGGTCATAAAATATGTAGGCACTTATGAAAAAGTTAAATTTTTTTGAAAATTTCACGAAATCAAAAATTTAACTACGAGCTCAAAACTTTTCAAAGATTGATAAAAAAAAAACAATTTTATGGGCTAGAAAATATTTATATTGACTTATTTAACGATTATAAAAAATAAACTTGCTTATTACTATTAGTATTTTCGTAATTTATGCATGCAATCTGCCTAGTTTATGGCAGTCTTTTTAACATAGACCATGGATTGATTATTTGGACGATTTGAAATAAGGAATTTCAAAAAATTCTTTATTTCAAATCGTCTTGAACATATAAATTAAATCAATGTTTCTACCTCTAAAAGGCGAATTTTTTTCCAGTTTTTTCACTATTTTCGGAACTTAATGCCCTTGCAAATCATGTTATTTTTATAAAAAAACCAGCTATTGTAATTGAGTCCTCTTCTGAAATTCAAAAATCAGTAGTTTTTGTTCAATCGCTAAACTTTTTCAGTTACAGTCACTTTCCCTAAAAAAAGAGATGAAAAAAAAATTCAATGAATTGGAAACTTATTTTGGTACTGAAAAATGGTATATTCAAAGAAAAGAAAGATTATTGAACAAAGATGAGAAACAAAAAGATCGTGACAAGAAATTATATGATGAATTTAATGGGGGTTCTCAGCTTGGCACAGGTTTGAATCAGATGGTTGGGATTAATTTGATGTATAAAACAGCAACGTATGATGAGTTGGTTGCGATTGATTTGATTGATAGAGGAGCAACAAATGATTATTGTGACTCAAAGGGACGGACTGTTCTCCATTTAGCTTGTATAATGGCAGGGAAAAATTCTGTGGTAAAAGAAATACTGGACAAATATCCAGAAGAAATTGAAGCAAAACTGATCAGATCAGAGGGATTCAGAACACCAATTGAACTGGCATTTAGAGCAGAGGACTATGAAATCGCCGAATTATTACTTAAAAAAGGAGCGAAAAATGCTATCTGGAATTTAATTTTAGTTGGTGGGAACTGTTCTTCAAAATTGATATTAATCGTAAAATACAGAAATATCAAAGATGAATTGAATGACTTGATTATAATGGAGAAACTTGGTTTATTAAAAATTCGAGATTATAATATTATAAACAATATTTCAAAGCTGATTGATTCCTACAGAGATGATCGAGAAATACTTAAATGCATCGAATTCATTCTTGAAAAATTAAATTTATTCAAATCCATTAATACAAAAGATGAACCTTTATTGTGGAATTGGGACGGAATTTTTCTTGCTTCTTATTTTTATAATAAAAAAATAAAAGAAAAAATCAGCATTTCGAGATGCAATAATAAGCTTACAGTAAGTGATTAATCTAGCTAGTTGATCCAAAACTTCATCAAAATCTCGCAACAACGCTACATCTTAACTCTCAGAGTGGCTTTTTGGTCACGCGTGACCAAATGCCGTTTAACCACATTTTAAGACCCTTAATTATTTATGAATGAAGCATTAACAAAGTGATCAATCGACTATTTTAATAATTAACGATTGTGCGTGACGTTTTTTTGAAAATTTTAACTGTATTATAGGCTATAATTTATAGCCTATAATTTATAGTACTTATTTTTTGCAAAAAAATTTGGAATCACCAAAAAACCTTTGAACAGGATAAGAAAAAAATTCCAAGACTTTTTCCATTACAGTATAGCTCAAAATGATCACGCGACCGCATATTCAAAAAAGACGGTTAGCAAAAATAATACTGTTGTTTTTCGAAAATGACTTAAATCACTTTTTGAAAAAGTGAGGAGGTTTTTTAGACGTTTTTACTATTACACCATAATCCAAAAACAAACGCGTGTCCTCCAAATTGAGAATTAAGGTTTTGCTTCAAGGACACAAATAGTACTCAAATTACGCCGAAAACATTTTAGAGCTAAACAACACATTATCTTAGAATTTTGGACATAACGACATTTTCCAAACCTTATTTTGAAATTATTTCATCACGTGATTTTATTTTGACAATGCCGTAATAAGAAAAAAATCTTCAAAATGTTTAAAGTTTCTCTTAAATTTTTTAACGTAATTTTAGTATTTTTTTTAATTACCGTATATCGCTACTACATGTACATGTAATTTTTTTCAAAAATAACTCAAAATATTTGAAATCGGATAACTGATTTGCGTCTTACGCTTACGATAACACTAGAATACATATCGTTCCACTTCTTGTAAGTTTCAGAGATCCAGAACCAGGACTGATGTACAAATCAATTAGATGCGTCATTTTTTAGTTTCTTTTTCACATTTGATGCCTTTATACAGGGTGTAAGGTTTTTCCCTTCTTTTTTTCCAAATTGGATAAATTTGAATTCCGCCGTGCTGATTGGTTGAATCTAAGAAAGACGTAGGTTTTTGCCAAAATTAATCGTTCTCATTAGCGGATAGCAATTTTACCAATTTGGAAAAAAGAAGGTAAAAATCTTACATCCTGTATATTTTGTCACAAATCTTTTGTAGAAGTGTGATACGATTGTAGAAGATTATTTGAATCATATTATTAACAAAGAAAAAATATATGTCGATAATGAATCTTCGGTTATACGTTTGATTTCAAATGTCTGGTCACGCGTGACTATAGGCTATGGACCATAGGACACTACGGGTCCAGAAATACTCTGCGATTCTGAAAATTAAGCATCAGTATAAGATTTGGATTAAGTTTCAAATAACTTTCGATATTTCATTACATTATCAAATTAAACTAATTTTTAGATCAAAAACAATTCTGGAATATCCAAAGACTTCCAGAATGACGAGTTTGAAAATTTTTATTTAAAATTTATAAATAAAGGAGAAACCATAGAATTAGATATCTCAAAAATAGTTTCAATTGGTGGAGAAGGAATTATTTTGGATTCTGGAAATTATCAAGGTTTTCATTCAAAAAAAAGTGAATGGACATCTTCTCGGAGACCCATAGTTGGAAAACCAGTCTGTACAAAATTCAGTCTGAAACCAAAATCGTGTAATTATGCGTTTTATCACATCGATCCCACAAAAGTTGATAAAAATCGAATTCCAGCAGAATATATTTCAGCCAAATTCAAATCTGACTTAATTATTTCAAATTTGGATATTTATTTTTGTAAACTAAATGACAATGTCTTAATTGCTACAGGTAAATATTGGCTATTTATTAACTGTAATAGTTATTCAGTCTTTCACAAACAAATGTGATATTTAAGGGGGACCTCATGGAAAAACACAATTTTCTGTGTTTTGAGGGCGAATATCTTAAAGACTACACATTGTGGAACCGAATAATTAAATACAATGTAATATTTGAACTAAAATCTCACATCTAGAATTATAATTTAAGATTACTGATTGCTCGACCAATCAGAAAAGAGCTTCAAAATAGAATCATTTTTGTCGCAAAAATCCTATTTCTACGTGAGTTTGGAAGGTAAGAAAATGTTTTGTAGCTTTTATGAACCACAACTTACGTACGCAGGTCTGTTACTATCGGTTTCATAATTTTGAAATAAATTCGCTCCAGAATAGCCAAAAAACGTTTTTTGAGCTTATTTTGAGGGTCGCGCGCAAAAGCCTATTTCTCCCTGGATTGTTTAGAAACACATTACAAACCTGTATAAATCAAAAGTTGGTGAGTTCGTGGAGAGCTGCTACTATCGAAACCCAAATTTCGATGATTTTTTCTCTTTCAAAACTGTACTTCTAATTCCTGAAAATCCATAAATTTTGATTAAAATGCTTAATATCAAGACAAGATATTTTCAAACTGATTAAAAAGTACTTTCCGAACGCTGTATTGGGTTGAAAATATCACCAGCTTATTTTAAATTATCCATGTTTTTAGAAAAAAACTGTAAGAATAAAATTCCGAAATGTGTTTGTTTGAGCCTCAATTCATGAAGGGAGTACTGGTCGCATTTAGTATAAAGACTCAGAGACTCATTTTAGCGCGTTTTTTGTGGTCAATACAAACTATAAATGTTTTCTCTATCTTGATAACTCAGGAAGAAGATGCATTTTGAAGTGAAAATATAGGCACTTTTGAAAGCTCTTTTCTGATTGGTCAGCCAATCAGAGGCCTACGATATGATTTTTCAGTAGCATTTATGTTCAAATATCTTTACCCTTAAGGGGATAGCATCGACTCGGCAGACTTGAGTCAATTTAATTTAACTTACGAATTCAATTAGCTGTTTACTTTTTGTGCTATATTCGTAGGCTGTCCAGAATAATGTGCATCTACAATATAAAATAATTTTTACACTCTTTTTAGGAAAATTGAGTCCGAACTTTAATTTTTGAATTCGTAAAATTTTCAAAAAGACAAAGCACATTATAGATGGGAAAAAATTTTTTCTCCGAATTCTTTTTGTTCCAAATTTTTTTCGTTTTTTGTTTGAAATCTGTGAATAAAATCAAAAAATAGTCCACTTAAATTGTCATCGCTGTCTACATATTTTCTGACAGCCGTTTGAAAAATCATAAAATCTTTATTTTTCATCTTTGTTCGAATTTATGGAAATATTAATGAAAATTTTCCGCAAATCATGTCGCAAAATTTTCGATTTGTAGTTTTTTCGAAATTCTCAATAAAAAATCAAGGTAGAATCACTTATTTTATTATTTTTGTATCTATCAATATCCGTATGTCAACTAATGAGTTGTCGCGCGATTATCATTTCTAAACTATCGATGAAAATTTTTAACACTCGGCTGTACACCTCATAAGTGCCCCTTTGCAATAACTTTTTAAGAAATTTCATGCTAATAAAAAATTTCCAAGAAAATTTGCGGGTGTGATAAGCGCCATTTCTTTAGAATAGTAAGAACATTTTTTAAAGATCAAAACGCATTGAAGGTCAATTTTTATCTCTCAAAAAATTGTTTTTCTCTACTTTTTGGCATTTTTGACCATTTTTCATGAAAAAAAAACTTTCATATCAAGGAAATTTTTAATCAGCAAAATTCGACCGACCAAGTCCTACGCAACCGAGAGCCTCAACCTAAACCAACACCCACCAATGTCTGAAGTTATTATATCGCTCTTCAAAAAAATTCTATGGTCGGGAATTAAGTTCAGATGGATTTCCGTGAAAAGTGTTTTTTTTACCCACCTTATGTTTCTAAAGAAATTAAAAAATAATAACACGTTTGCAAGAATGAACACACTAATTGATAAAAAAAAATCACATTTTTTCATATATCGCTCTGAAAAACTGTACCAATCTACCGGATCGATGCCACCCCCTAGGAGTGGGTGGTCGCTGATTTGAGCCTCTTCCAAGGTCATTTCCCGCCAAACTAGCAAAGGTGATATTCCAAACATTTTGTAACCAACCTTCGCGGTAATTTAACTTAACAGTAATCTGATACAATCACCTACGCCGACACCTACGCTTTTAAAAAGCTTCTTAAAAGACACGCGTTCGTACTCTAACTATTTCAATTTTCATCATTTTTTTTTTTTTTTTGTGTGAGGCTCAGGAGAAGCCTAACAAATAATGCAAAATTGCTTTTGTTTTAAAACTTTGCTTTCGGCGGCCAAAAAACGAAACACAAAAATTTTGATTTATTTATGATTTAAATTGAAAGTGCGCTAATTTTGTTTCTTTGACGCTACCGAGTAAAATTGCACCGAAATCCTTAAAAGTGTTGTATTTACGGAAAAAAAATATTTTGAACATTTTTTCCTGAGTCCTCTCTATAATTTTGTCAAAATTTAGGCTCAAAGGAAAAGTGACAATGGCCCCCAAGAAGACGCCGAATCAAAAATTTCAAAAAAAACTCTCTAGTTTACTTGTCCAAACAAGTTTTAGCTTCAGATG